>JADHKQ010000062.1:0-120177 GCA_019925375.1 Sporothrix euskadiensis
GCGCGCCGGGGCGCGCGGCCGCCCGCGCGCCCCCCCCCCGCCCGGGGCGTGTGTGATTGTATTCAGTTCTCAGTACTCAGTATGTCGAATGTCGAGATCGGCACATGGGGCAGAAAAGACATCCACGGCATGTTGATTCATTCACGGGTTTCTTGCGTGGGAGGTCAGACCAAAAAGAGTACGGCTTCCTGAAAGTATGGCTGATCGCATGCCGCGTTGCCATTTTGGTGGGAGCCAAAGCAAACAGGAGATACTGCAAGTCTTCTCGGAGAGAGCGATGATGATGTTAAAAAAAAGATTATTTTGTGCATCTGGTGATGTTGGCTTTTTCTCTCTTCACTTTTTTGATCTTCATGTGCGTAAACATATCACATCTGGTGTGCATGTCCTATATCGCGCATTCGGTGATCACAGCCCCAGGGAGAGTGAGAGAAAAAGAAAAGAACCGACATCTGCGCGCGGTGAGACAATTTCCCTCACCTTTTAATTTTTTTTTTAACTTCTTCTGCCAGCAGACTTCCGAAATAGGCAACCGTGGGGCTCTTATAAGAACGGGCTATGTGTGACATGGGCATATCCTGATCTACGCGTGCACAAGGAAGGAGAAAAAGCCGCAATAAACTGCAGGAGCAACCAAGAAAGAGGAAAGGAGAAAGAGGCTTTCGTCACTAGCCTTGCGGGGACCCCGTTGCAACTACCGTATGTTTACTATGCAAAGCAGGAGACAAGTTGCATGTTCAACGTAGAGAGATCGTCTCGAAGACGAAGAGCTGCATGGCGAGCATGCGTGTCGCCGAGTAGTGAAATCAAACGAAATGGTGAGAATGACCAAAAAAAAAAGAGAAAAAGAAAAAGAGAAGAAAAAAAAAGACTGCGAATATCGGAGCTTTGGGGAAGCTGCATCGAGCGAGTGGATGGCAGGAGCGAGTGGGATGGACTGGACAAACGACAATGGACAAAGTGGACAGGCACGAGAGGCGAATAATTGACAGCGCGCCCTTTCTTTACTGAGTACGGAAGTAGTGATCCAACCTCAGCCGCGCGCTATAGTGTGTGCTGTACGTCGCAATTGAGAGCACTTTCCCGTCCTCTTCGTTCCTGCCAGCCGCGGTTCCGGCGGCCGCGAGAATTTTCAGGAACAGAATTTGGCAGAAAAAGAATGCGCGCAACGCAAAGCTCAACGGGCAAGAGCCACCGACCGGTCCACGGACATGCCACTGCCACCAGCACCAGGCTACCTCTCTACCACCGTAAACATACATCTTCCCCACCAAACCTGCCCACCACTCAACCCACCACCAACCCACCAATCCATCTTCATCCCACCAAACACAACCCACCTCTTCCAGGGTCTTGAACACTACCAGACGACAATACGCAGACGTCGACCGCAGCCCGGCGGACAGCTGGCGAATCGCATGGCAGTAGCCGGTCCTGACCGCAGCGAGAACGGACGGGATCTGGATGGATCTGCCTTTTCGGCACCCCTGATCCTTTAGCTTCAGCCCCGTCGTAGCGTTCATAAGAGGTCTCTGGTTCTTTGGGTTCTTTGGGTTCTTTGGCTACTTCATCAGAATACGTGATTACATTATTCGATGTTTATATTCCTGCCCCGTTGCGACCCAATCGCAGTCCTCCAAAGAGGAGCAGCCAGAGCTCCGACACAGGACAGAGGAAGAGAGAGAGAGAGAGGACACGACACCGACAGTTTCTCCCGGCTCTCATCAATAATACGGGGAACTGAAATAAAAAAGCCGACAGAGTGACCGAGTGCCGGAGATGGCAGAGGACAGGAAAAAAGAGAGAGAGAAAGAAGGAGGGGCATCGATGCATGAAACTGAATTTAAAATTGGACGGACAACACGACGTGTCCATTGACTGTCCACATCGACTGTCCACATCGACTGTCCACATCGGCTGTCCATCAGTCCATTCGGACCTGTGATGCCGTGTCGCGGGTGTTTGTTGTCTTCATTCTGCGAGCAAGAGATAGACTAATGTGTATTTGCATTATTCTATTCACTCGTCTCGTGTATATTCTCATCCGCGTACTGCGGTAGCCTTTTTTGCTCTTTCCCTTTTCGCTGCTCTTTCCACGGAGGTTCCGTGCCTGGACCTGTCTCGACCGCTCTTGCCTGCCTCGCCTGCCTCTACTACGTACGTCGTACTCAGTAGCGCTTTAGACAGCCCCTCCTGCCATCTGGCCTTCGGGCGCTTTTTCGCTCTTTCTCTTTGGGTCTTTCTTGGTCGTGCCTGCTCTTTTTGTCTTTTTGCCCACGCGAGCTTAGCGTGCCCAGGCGCCAGTCGTCTCGAGCGATTCCGGCGCCAGGCCGCTCCTCGAGTCAGGCTGTACTGTAATCAAGTACGGAACGTAGTGAGCACTCACTACAAAAAGAGACAGTCTTACAGGCCCGACAGATCCCAGCCAACCACAGCTGCCCGCGCTAGCCAGTCAGCTTCCCAGCCGACTTTTTTGTTACTCCGTCCTTTTGCCTTTGTTGGCTCCCGGCAAAAAGTTAATTGATACGTCGTACTTGGGTGCAAAAGGCTGCAGAACGCAAACCCCCACTGCCACCAACCCACGCTCGCTACCTGCACGTCTGCCGTGCCTCGTTTTCTTTCGTTACAGTGTATGTACTTCTGTCGCTCCTTCTCCAACAGGCGCGTTTGCATGACAACAGGGCCGTTGTCGACGGAACTGGCCACACCAGGCTGCAGGCTGCAAGTGCAAGGCGCCGAAGCAGGAGCTCCAACTCGAACCGCGTTGTTTCACTCTTTGACCTCTTTGTGACGGACGACACTATTTCTGGGCCTTGCTTTTCTCTTAGTATTTGCCATCATCTCGTCTTGTCTTTTCCTCCACCCCACTGGCCAGGCTTTCCTGTTACTCTTTTCGTCGTGTAAGTCGACGCCCCTCCGTAATCTCTATCCTCTTAGACGAAGACAAACACTCCCGAGCCTAGCTCCGTGCCAATCCAATCCATGCGTTCTTTTCTGTCTTTTCTGTCTTTTCTGTCTTTTGTCTTTCGTCTTTTTGGCCCTGTCTCACCATCTGGAGTCCTCACCATTCTCGTCCCTGGTCTCTTTGTCCTCAAGGCGAAGCTCCTAGCTTGCCTGCCTCCCTCCATTCTCTCCGCTGTCCCCTCCACATCTTCCCGTAGCTCGTTTCTGAATAAAAAAGAATAAAAGAATAAAGTAAAAAGTAAAAAGAAGCAGGGGAAGTAGGGAAATAGTACACGCAGAGTGTCGCCATCCCCGAGTATAAGACCAGTCCCCTCTTCCCTCGCCTTCTCCAGGACTCGACTCTTCTCTCTTCTTCTTTCCTCTCTCTTTCCCTTTTTCTACTCTTCATTCTTCTCTACTCTCACAATTCATACACACGATACCCTCTCTTTTATACCCAGCATCTACCAACCGTTCCTTCCTTTTTTCAACCCAACCGCCAAAATGTCGAACCTTCCTCTCGAGCCTGAGTTCCAGCAGGCCTACAACGGTACGTACTGAGAAGACGAGAATGGAAGGAGCACTCGAGAGAACGGAAAGAGCAGGAGGACAGAACCGAGGATCAGGAAAGAGCCAAGGGCGCAATTGGGCACATTGGGCACCACCCGAGCAGGATTGGCAACAAAAGGAAAGATTGTGTCAAGATACGTCAAGATACGTCTGACTGTCCAAGATTGCAGAGGTGACGCTCAAGACACCCAAGATAACAAAACGCGGAAAATGATAAGAGCTGCAGCTGAAGTCTCCTTTGAGCTTTTTTGGGCTTTTTGGTGCCTTTTTGGCTTGCGGTTGGTGGCGTTTTTTCGTTGCCGCGGTCCCTTGCTCTTATCTTAATCGCTCGCGCGACGTCATGAGAAAAAGGAAAGAGAGGGGAAAGATACGCGATAAGCAGCGCTCGATTGGGAAAGATCGAACGAGCACAACAAGACCAATCGGAATGAAAGAGCGATAATGGCGCATGATACGATCGTTTTGTGATCACTCTTTGTCAATTATCATGAGTCACTGCTAACTCCCCTCCAGAGCTTGTCAGCACCCTTGAGAACAGCACCCTGTTCCAGAAGAACCCCGAGTACCGCACCGCCCTCAAGGTCGTCTCCATCCCTGAGCGCATCATCCAGTTCCGTGTTGTCTGGGAGGACGACAAGGGCGAGCTCCAGGTCAACCGCGGCTACCGTGTCCAGTTCAACTCCGCTCTGGGCCCCTACAAGGGCGGTCTGCGCTTCCACCCCACCGTCAACCTGTCCATCCTCAAGTTCCTCGGCTTCGAGCAGATCTTCAAGAATGCCCTGACCGGCCTCATGATGGGCGGTGGCAAGGGTGGTGCCGATTTCGACCCCAAGGGCAAGTCTGACGGCGAGATCCGCCGCTTCTGTGTCTCCTTTATGCGCGAGCTGTCCCGCCACATTGGCGCCGACACTGACGTCCCCGCTGGCGACATTGGTGTCTCGGGCCGCGAGATCGGCTGGATGTTCGGCACCTACCGCGCTGCCCGCAACGCCTTTGAGGGTGTCCTGACCGGCAAGGGCCTGTCGTGGGGTGGCTCGCTGATCCGCCCCGAGGCCACTGGCTACGGTCTGGTCTACTACGTCGCCCACATGCTCGAGTACGCCGGTGCCGGCTCCTTCGCCGGCAAGCGCGTCGCTCTCTCGGGTAGCGGCAATGTTGCCCAGTACGCCGCCCTGAAGCTCATTGAGCTCGGCGCCACCGTCATCTCGCTGTCCGACTCCAAGGGCGCGATTGTTGCCAAGGAGGGCGGCTACGTCACCCCCGCCGACATTGCCACCATTGCCGACCTCAAGGTCGACCGCAAGGCCCTGACCGAGTTTGCCGTCGAGGACCGCTTCACCTACATCGAGGGCGCCCGCCCCTGGGTCCACGTCGGCAAGGTCGACGTCGCCCTGCCCTGCGCCACCCAAAACGAGGTCTCCGGCGAGGAGGCCAAGGCTCTGGTCGCTGCTGGTGCCAAGTTCGTCGCTGAGGGCTCCAACATGGGCTGCACCCAGGATGCCATTGACATTTTCGAGGCCGACCGCAAGGAGAAGAAGGGCTCCAAGGAGGCCGTCTGGTACGCCCCCGGCAAGGCTTCCAACGCCGGTGGTGTCGCTGTTTCGGGTCTCGAGATGGCCCAGAACTCCCAGCGTCTGGCCTGGACCCAGGAGGAGGTCGACAACAAGCTCAAGGACATTATGAAGAACGCCTTTGAGAACGGCCTCAACACCGCCAAGGAGTACGTTGAGACCGCCGAGGGTGAGCTGCCGTCGCTGGTCGCTGGCAGCAACATTGCCGGCTTCGTCAAGGTCGCCCGTGCTATGCACGACCAGGGTGACTGGTGGTCGAAGCAGTAAGCGTCTTCTCGTTGCCGCTGCTGCTCAAAAAGTTCTCATGACTTTTGATGGCTTTCTGTTTCTCATATATATATATACCTGGAGATGGGTGGCATGTTGATTTGGAGAGAGTGTCTTCCTTCTCATCTTCATTTTTGTTTTTTACATCGTTTTGTCTCTTAGCGTTCTAGTTACCTGGTTTGCTTTTCCTCTTTACGCCTCAATCATGGATACACGATAGGGCTGGCTCAATTGATTTATTGGATATCATTTCGTGTATACAAGCATTGTGAATTGTGTTGTGTAGTCAACTGTTCTCTAACAAATATGATATCAGGTATGCACTGTATATGGCCTAAGTCAATGAATGATACATATCATGCAAATACACAGTGTATTGTTGGGAGTACTGAAAATCTTTTCTACAACATCCTGTCTTATGGTTTCACTTTTAATGTTGTTCAATGTTGTTGTGTCTGTTTATATTCACTGATTTGTTTTGGTATTGTTTTTCTGTCGCTTCATTTTAAAATAAAGATCTAAATATAAATAGAATTCATATTGCAAAAAAAAAAAAAAAAAAAAAAAAAAAAAAACATTGAGTAAAAACAAACATGTAATCTCGTTCTGATGTCTATTACAATTTCTTGTACACCGCGACTTGTCTTTATTTAGAAATAGGGAAAGCCTTGTAGAGTGCTTCCGTCGTTCCTTCCTTGCATCCCGATATTGCTTTACGAGGAAACCGCGATTGTGCAACAGGTCAACGAAAATGCATCCAAAAGGAAGGAACCATCCTGCGCTGCTTTCCTATTCCAACCTAGACTTACCGTGCGCTGTCCCTTTGTTGTCTAGCCTTTGCCCCTTTTCTTCTCTCTCTTCTTCTCTCTGCGTATTTTGCCTTCTTCAATACCTGATTGCCTTTTGCGCCTCCATGACCAATCCCGTTTTCTTTTTTTTCTTGTCGACACGCTGACCCCAGCCTCAGGTGTCAGCTTACACCTCTCGCCGTTCCCGTCCTCCCTATCGCTAGATCGCTTGCTATCCCGGCTTTGACCCCTGCGTTTTGTGTTCTTTTGCGTTGCACCACGCTCCTCGTTGTGTTTCTCTGTTTTCTGCTGCTCCCAGTTCTTTCGCGAATCGGATGCCCAAACGGGGCTTGCCACTTATTGTTGTTCATTGTCGGCTACTTTTTGAACTTTTTCGTCATCCTACACTTGCTCACTTGCTCACTTGCAGCTTGTAGGTCCGCTACTGCAGATATGCAGATATGCTGAGCCACGAAATCGAATCGGCAGAGGAGGGCAGTCGCACATATGCACATGCACACCCCTAGAATAGATGCAGGTGCATTGCGGACTGCTTTTGGAACAAGACATGAGTGGCTAGCCCTACAAGGTAAAAGTGGCGTTTCTCTTGTCTTGTTTCTTCCTTTCTATTCCCACTCGCCACTCGTCACTCGTCTCTTCTTCGGCCTCGTTTCTGCGTCCTGCGCTGTTCGTTTTCGTTGTCTCAGCCCTGCTCCGATCGCTATTCAACAGCAACCGCAAGATGGGCCAATTGTCTTTGAGAAGTGCTCTGTACCTGTTTGAAGCTGCATGCACCCCTTTTCGAACATTTCGCGTATTCCAGAATGTGGTATGTTCTGAAATACTTTGCAGGTTGTATATTGTAAGTGGCTGCGTACCCAAACAATCAAAGATGGAATTACTTCTCATACTGACAGTCATTTACTGAAGCATTCGTATTCTGTCCTGTCCGTTTCGCGTATTCTGCGCGATCCTACGAATCACTCTCCAAGGATCAACTGATTCATGCAACCAAGAACGAAGAGAAGAAAGGAAGAGAAGAAGCAGCCAACAGCAAGTAAACACGACGAAAACCTCAATACAACCGCGGGACCGGGGACCGGGGACCTGGGCGGCCATGAACCTCGCTTGGTCGCTTTCGTCGACCACGGGCGCCGTCATTACGGAGAAATGCAATCTCGTCTGCCGGGCTGGTCAGAAAGAGACGAATCCTCCGGCAATGCAGAAGTACGACGTATGTGTACGAGAGACGACCAAAAGACTCCCAAAAAGATGCGAGAGCAGGACTCGAGCGCTCGAGCAGCAGGGGAAAAGGGTTCAGAAGGATGAGGCATACCAAGATTGTTCCACCGTGCCAGCGGAACCGCTGCGGAATTTTCCTTTTCCCTGGAAAGTTTTTCCTTGGGTAGCTTCGAACTCTGGATCTTCGAAACGTGTTGCACCACGCACAGTCCACAATTCCCAATCATTGCCTCAGTACGTATATCGTTCGAAAGGGATACTCCGCCCCCAACAAATTCGTCTTCCGGGGTGGAATTGATTGTTTCTTTTAGTCTTTCTGCACTCGGATTCTGCCGACCTCTCAAGCCTTAATTAAGGATTCCCAGCCCTGCGACGAGGACCATTACGGGGTGCCACAGCGTATCACAACGTGCTGCTGTGTCCACAATGGATCACATTGAAGTCGAGTTCTTCACCTGCGATATCCAAGGTGACCACGACCCGCTCTCTCTCTGCTCCGACAGCAGTTTCGCCTTCTATCTAGCCCTGCGAAGGATCGCCGCTCGTGGGCCTGCGCACACGAGCACAATGCCTGTCAACAGCAGTTGAAATAAGGTTGAAATAGCATACTGAGTAATGTTTACACAGTAGTCTCCGGCACTGGGACTCAGCACTAGCCTTACTTCTCCTTAGAGAAACGTCAGCCCCTCGAACTTGGACGTCGAACGACGCGCACGGCAGCAGAAAACGGGATAAGCCCAAGTCGAAAGTCAAAAACGAAAGATATTAGACAACACGTCAAAGCCACAACATGTCGGGCTAAAATAGCTGACACCGAATCCCGCACGCCAGTAGGGCTGAAGGGACAAGTGCTGACGGTCAAAGATGGGATTCCGTGTGAACCGAGCAGTCGATTCGTTCGGTTGTTAGTCGATGAGACTGTAAGTGAAGCTAGCGTGCCCCTGCCGCTGCTTGATGGGTGGAGAAACAGACAACAACTGTCAACAGACCAGGCAAGTTTATTAAGTATCTTCTCCATACTTCCTTCACCATGGAATTTTCCTTTGTCCCGTCTTATTCGAATTTGTCTTCTTCACTTCCTTGCTTCTAGATGTGCTTGTCCAACGTGGAGCGCCCCTTCCTTCGCTTGCATCGCCAGCACAGACAGCGATCTCGAGAAAAGAGGAAAGACATGGGTTTGCTTTGACCCCCGAACTTGCGCCACAGGTGGGAAAACAAGGCAACACTCGTTTCCGAAAGAGTGGTTGGAAGTTGTTGTGCCACCATCCCTTCCGGTCTTCCCAATCTGCATTTTATGCGTCTTCTATTCTTCTGCATACACATGCTTAATGTTTACATCTGTGAGTGTTTTGTTACTATTCCTGTCTATTTTCGACCTTTTGGGCATCTCCCAAGCTGGATTTTTCCGACTAATAACTTGACTTCTCAGCCCTCTTGAGTACATCGTACAGCCCGCCCCAATTCTTGTGTCTACTTTGTGAAAAAGGTCTGTACACACACCTCTCCCCCAATGCGACCCTCCACTTGGTCTAGCCGCAACAACCCATGAAGTGCACCGTATTACGACGCATTTTATCGAATCTGAAGGAGGCCAGCCGGAAGCCAGTCCAATGAGAGAAGTCCAAGACCAAGCCATGCTCCATTTCGGGACTTTTATGAGTCTTTGAGCATCGCAGTATCAGCGGAACTGACAAAACAACCTCGACATGTGTCTGTCCCATTTGGTACTGGCTGTCTGCACCTCAGGTGTTGGAAGTACGCAATCAGCACAGTTTGCGCGTATTCCTACCCTTTGGTTGCAAAGGCGGCTGCCTCCTGAACATACACGGAAAAGAGAATGTGGTGATGGCTCCATGGAAGGCACATGGATAGGCCTCACCAACATCGTTAATCAACTTTTGCCCATTTTCAGCTTGTCCACACACCACCATTTACGGGGATCTCAGCCATTGTAGGGGGCACTTCGTATTACTTGCACAAATCTCTCGAACGCCATTTCCGCCTTGTTGGTGCCACATAATATTGGTGTGAGCAAGAGTAAGAAGAGCCATGACGCGAGAGATGATCGGCCTCCTGTCGGAAGTCTGGCTTGACGTCAATGGCAGCACAGAGAGGATGTAATAGGAGGTGATGTGTAGGGAGGGGGGGACGAGTAACGAGTATGAGAGCGACGCTAGCCACGAGGCAGAGGCAGAAATATGAAGCCCTTCTTCCCCGGACATGTTTGCGTCAAGGCATTCACGGCTCTCATTGCATCATGTCGACCATTTCCACCGGTTTCACACATTTTCATTCCCATATATACACATACCAGCGTTCTCTTTCTGACTGACCTGTTGCTAGCAACTTCATATCGTCAGTCCTACCTCTTCACTTTGTCCATCGTTTATATGCTTTCCCCTTGCTTACAGATGGCCAATGGTCGATAGCCACAACGCATTTCCCTTTGATAGCTTGCACATTTATTTTCTATTCTTGTTCCCTGCCGTCTTACACGCGGTCTCCCCCTCTAATTATTCCTTCGTCTACAGGTCTCCTTGCAACCGTGCCAGCAGACTAGCATTCTCACCCGTCCTCTTTTGCTACCCGTACCCGTGACATTTTCCTCCTTTTCCTGTTTTTATTCTTTTTTTTATTTGAGTTTTTCACACTCTGGTGCCATCGCCAGTTCTGGGGGAACTCCACATGCAATGGCAACTGGACCCTACCCTACCGTCCCTATTTCCATTGATACCGAGAAGGAGGCACCGTTGCAAAGCTTGGGTATGAACTCTTTAGACCAGCGAACCTTTGCAAGGTTTCCCTTGGGACTCGCTGACACTGACAACGGCAACGTCGGGGGCTTTGTCGAAAACGATACCAATCTCCTGCCAGGTGGATTTATTCAACGGCCACCAACACCAGCAGACATGACACACTCCTTTGAAAAGACCCTAAAGAAGGAGCGGAAACGTCTTGGCACAGCCGGTGATGGGAACGGCACGGCGAGCAAGAGCAGCACCAACAACAGAGCAAAGCAGGATCGAAAAAAGACTATTACTGGCCACGCCGGACTCTGCACAAAGTGCTTTTCCACTTTCAGAGACAGAAGACGACCAACTGGTACTACAAAAACAAAAACAAGAAATATGCGGATGTTCAAAAAGACGGCACCGTCCGCCATATCGACTGCATACGGGTTGCCGCGAGATAGTTCTTGTGAACCGTTTACTCCAGCAACGTCAAAAACGCCAAAAATGCCAGCAACACCAGCAACACCATCACCATCATCCAAGTCTCACTTCTCTGCCCGATCCCATCACGCAGTACCAGATACTGATGAGCCCACAAATGCGTTCCCCCGTATCAGCCGACCTGTCGAGTTGATGCGGAGCTCGTATGACTGTGTTGTCGTAGGCTCTGGCTACGGTGGAGGTGTCGCCGCTGCCCGTATGGCTCGTGCAGGTCAGAGCGTTTGCCTGTTGGAGCTTGGCAAGGAGCGGTGGCCGGGTGAGTATCCTAAGAGCTCAGTGGACGCCTTTTTGGAGCTCCACTGCTCAGGCGAGCTGCAACCGTCTGTCCTGACTGGCAGCATCGGCGTCGATACCGGGAGGCCCACGGGCATGTACCACATGATTTTTGGCAAAGGACAAAATGCTGTGGTGGCCAATGGTGAGTACAGACTCGGTGGTGTGAGAAGATCAAATAATAAACAGAGCTGACTGATCTGGCAGGTCTTGGAGGAACAAGCTTGATCAACGCCAACATTTTTCTTCGAGCGGACGAGAAGACGATGGAGATGAAGGCATGGCCACAAGAGCTTCGCGAGAAAGGTGTTCTCGATGAATGTGAGTCAACCAGGATTTCTGTCTACTTTCACCCCTGTGCTTCCTCTCTAACATTTCTAGACTACGACAAGGTCGAGTCAGTGCTTGAGCCGGAGCCCTATCCTGACGACTGGCCCATGCTCCCCAAACTCGACCTTCTCAAGCAGCAAGCTGAATACCTCAAGATGGGCGACAAGTTCTACCGACCAAAACAGACCACACGGTTCCGCAATGGACCCAACAGCTGCGGCGTCGAGATGTCCGCGTCAACGCTCACAGGCCAGGACTCCACTGGTATTAATGATGGATCAAAAACGACAACACTAGTCACCTACCTGGCTGATGCTTGGAACTGGGGCGCCGAGATGTTCTGCGAGTGCGAGGTCCGCTACATTGAAAAAGTAAACGACAGCCGCGGCGGCTACCGGGTCTACTTTGCCTGGCACGGCTGCAACCGCGGCCACTTCAAGGCTAATTTACATGGTGACCTCATGTGGGTGTATGCCCGCGAGGCGGTTTTTCTGGGCGCCGGCTCGATTGGCACCACGGAGATTTTGCTTCGCAGCAAGGCCATGGGCGGTCTGGGCCTGAGCGACTGTGTGGGGCAGAATATGAGTGGCAACGGCGATATTTTGGCATTCGGCTACAACACGGAGCACCTCACCAATGCTGTCGGCCGTGAGTACCCGTCGCCCTACCACCCTGTTGGCCCGACCATCACAGGCATCATCGACAACCGTGACTGCAACAGCGACAATCCGCTGGATGGGTATGTCATTGAGGAGGGCGCCGTCCCACACGCGCTGGCCCGGTTCTTGCAGGCCGTGCTGGAGTTGATGCCGGGGTCTATATCGAGCCGCGATGAGACACTGATTCAACGCTCACAGTCGATGCTGGCACGCTGGGGCAGTCGAATACTTGGGCCCTACTTCCGACAGGGCGCCGTGGAAAGGACACAGGTCTACTTGGTCATGTCGCACGACAGCAACCAGGCGGTGCTCTCGCTCAATGACGACAAGCCCGTGCTCGAGTTTCTCGGTGTGGCCCGCAGCGACCATGTCAAGCATCTCAATGGTGTGCTGGCCAAAGCGACCGAGGCCGTGGGTGGCACGCTCGTGGGCAGTCCATTCTTTGAGCTGATGGACCAACAAGTCACTGTTCATCCAATCGGGTAAGCAGCACGTCTCTTTTTATACCTCGCTTCGCTCGCAATGCTAACAGATCAGCGGCGCCTCTATGGCAAGCGATGGCACAGGCTTGACGGGTGCCACAGACCACATGGGCCGGTTATTCATGGGCAATGGCAGTGATGTCCACGCTGGCCTCATTGTCACGGACGGCGCAGCAATACCAACAGCGCTTGGTGTGAATCCATTTGCAACCATCACAGCGTTGGCTGAGCGGTCTGTTGATTTGTATACCCAGTCTCGCGGCCTTGATGTGCGGACAGATGATAATGGCCTCCTCAATTTGTTTGGCAAGCCGGCCCACCCATACCGCCATAGAGACAGGCCGTTTCTTGACGACAGCCTTGGTTGGCACGAAGACAGCAGCGGCAACATTTCTGACGAAACAGGCAGCACTGGCCTTGCAGACAGCGGTGTGCTGCAAGACGTGGGTTTGGGCTCATACACCTCACAAAACGAATGGGAGACGGTGGGTGAGGACGGTGAGGGCGAGAGCGAGCGCGAGAGTGTCCACCGCGCCAACCAAATTATTGAACGAGCGGTTCGGATGCGTGCTGGTGGGTTTGGCTTCACCGAGGTCATGTCGGGGTTCCTCCACCGCTGCGACACCAGCACCCACGCCAACGCCGACTGCAGCATCAAAGAAGACCGTCGCGATGTCTACGAGATGGCGTACCGTCGAGCCGAGAGTCTGTGTGAGAGTGCGCGCTTTTTCCTCAGTGTCCAGTCCTTTGACACAGCCGATATTGTGCGTGATCCCGCGCATCGGGGCATGCTGACGGGCACATTCGTCTGTCCAATCCTGCCCGGGTCGCCGTTCATGGTGCAGCGCGGCGCCTTCAACTTGTTTGTCGCGGACCACCAGGCGCCCGGCACGCGCAACATGACGTACGACTTTGACCTGCGCGGCACGGATGACCATACGCTGCACTTCCACGGCTACAAGGTGGTCGACTCGTCCGTGGCCCTGGCACCACTGCAGCTGTGGCGAGCGACAAGCACGCTCTATGTGACAATCACGAGCCGCATAAGGAGACTGGACGAGCCTGAAGGCTTTCTGGTGGAGTCATCTACAATACCAGACGAAGCGTGGCGGCATGAACCGGTAGTGGCCAAGGGCATCATGCACATCAAGCCCGCCGACTTTTTGTCTGAGATTCTGACATTGACACCAACGGGTAGTTCTTTGTTACAGAAAGCCATGGGTGCTGCCAGTTTCATGACCTACTTTACACGCAAGTCGCTCGGCCTGTTTTTGGCGCCGCTTGCGAGTCTGCAGTACCCGACCCAAACTTACAATGGCTACATCAACCACACACCGCCGACGCGCATGTGGACCGACCTTTGTGCATCGGACGGTGTCTACTCGCGTTTGTACATGTGGGAGCCGTTGTCACAGTATGTGCGGAAGCCAGACTCAGAAATACCCAGCATGCTCTTTGTGCCCGGTGCCTCGGTGGACCACCAAATATTTGCGCTGCCGACCATCCCGTTCAACACGGTCAACTACTTTACGCGCGCCGGCTACCGGGTCTTTGTCATGGTGCCGCGCATTGGGCAGTTGACGCTGGCCGACAACAACTGGACCACCTACGATGCACGCCTTGACATAAAGGCAGCCTTTGAGCGTATCCGCGCCGAGTATAGCGAGCGCAAGGTGTACGCCGTCGCTCACTGCATGGGATCCGTCGCGCTGGCCACGGGCCTCTTGGACGGCACGATCCCAGCCGACTGGCTGCTGGGCCTGTCGTGCTCGCAAGTGTTTATGAACCCCATCTGGAACGCGGCCAACATGATGGAAGCGTCGACAGCCACGCGTGGGCCGTTTGGTCTCGACCGTGTCTACCGCGCCATTGCCGGCTCCTGGTTTGACTGCGGCACGAGTCCCAATGATGCCCTTGTCCAGCGTTTGTTGAATCAAGCTCTAAGGCTCCTGCCGACATCCCGCCGCGAACTCTGCAACAGTGCCGTCTGCCACCGTATTTCTCTGGTCTATGGCCGCTGCTGGAACCACGGCAACTTGAACGAAGCCACCCACCGGCAGATGGACCGTTTCTTTGGCGGCATCAACATGACCATGCTGCGTTTGTTGATGCTGCAGGGCAGCCAGGGCCATGTGATGACGAATGGGCCCGACTACAAAGTGTTGACCACGCCCAAGAATGTGCAGAAGCATCTTCGTGGCCTGCCCATTTTCCAGTTTGTCGGTGCCGACAATGCCGTCCTGTCACCACGGGCCACTGAAAAGACTTATGAAATTCTATGTGACACGTTTGGTACTTCCGACGGACACTACCGTCGTCGAGTGATTCCTGGTTATGGTCACCTGGACTGCTGGATGGGCCGCAATGCCTGGAAGGATGTGTACCCCGTGCTGCGCGCCGAAGTGGACCGTGTCGTCTACGGTGAGCAGTACACGTTTGTCGAGCCGGACGCGAGTGTGTGCCGCTTTACCAACATGATGGAAGCTGGTGAGCTGTAGTCGGTCTTGTAGTCGATTGCGTGGGTGGATCATTTTGTTGGTTTTGTTGTCTTTGGTCTCTCAATTTGGTCTTTTTTTTGGCGTTTGTAGCATCTTCTTTTTGTTTGTCAAAGACCCATGTACTTGTATACCCTGCTCCAGTTTCATTTGTTTTGTTTTCAAGTTTGTATGACATTCATTTCATTATGTCGATCCGTCTTGTCTGTCTACTGCATAATCATACCGCCGTTGGCAGAGACCACTTGGCCAGTGCACCACGCCGAGTCCGGCAGCGTCAGCATGCCCACAATGCCCGCAATCTCGGCCGGGTACGCAGGACGGCCGCCGCCCGACAGAGGATCGCGTGTGGCCTGGACCACCTCGTCGGAGTCTACACCCGCGCGCGGCCGCATCAGCGGTGCCCGGTCGATCCAGCCCTTGATGTCGTTGAGGAATTCAGTCGTGTTGGACGCGTACATGGGGCCCGCCACAGGGCCTGGGTTGATGGCGTTGACCGTGGCGTGCTCGGCCAGCTCGCGTGCCCATGTTCGCGTCATGGCCTCGAGAGCCGCCTTGCTGCCACCATACACCGACTGGCCCACAAACCCGGCCGTTGACGACACCGACGACAGGTTGATGATGCGGCCTGTGCGCGTGCCGGCCGCCGGTAGAAACGGCTTGGCCGCCTGCATCAGCCGCAGCGGGCCCAGCACGTTGACGCGGTATGTCTCCAAAAAGTCGGCATGCTTGACGTCCTCGATGCGGTCGTTCAGGGCGATGCCGGCGTTGTTGACCAGAATGTCGATAACAAACGGGTCGGTCTCGTTCGGAGCGAAAAAGGCTTTGGCCAGCGCCACAATGCCGGCCGCACCGCCACCGGCCGCCGGGTCGCCAGGCTCGCCGCCGACATCAGCCTGGACACAGAGGATACGGACACCGTGCGCTGCGGCAAGTTCAGCACCCAGAGCTTCGGCCAAAGCCTTGGAGGAGGCCGACGTGTAGTTGAGGACGAGGTTGGCGCCCTTGGCCGCGAGGTTGCGAGCAATGGCCTCACCGATGCCTAAAAGAGAAGGGGTGGTTAGAACGGAGTTGCTGACTTGTCTGTTTTGTGAGGGAAAGTGGAAGTGAGGGGAAAATGCTGGAAAAAACACCCAGTCTCACCTCGTGATGCGCCAGTAATAATGGCAAGCTTGCCCGTCAGGGGCGGTTGGTAGGCGGTGGCCATTTTGTGTATATGGGATATGGGGGGGAGGTGATGATGTAAGGTCGGGAGCTGTTGAAGATGGGTGTCGTTGTAAGTCGATCGTGGTAAAAAAGGAGGAGAAAAGAGAAGAAGAGAAACAGTGACGATACTTTTAAGTAAAAAGACTCTCTTCTCCTGACTCCCCAGAAAGAAGGGACTGTCGTTCTCTTTATGGAAAGAACGAGGGAACGACAGAACGAGGGACGGGGTAGCTCCCGCCGGCGAGCTCCCCGAGACGACGCTCCTTCCATAACGCCAGAACGCCAGAACTCGGGCTTGCCCCATTTGCCCAAGTTTCCCAAACAAGTAATACCACTCTGGGCAGGTGCCACTGGAGAAGCACCAAGGCAAACCCCGCGCCAGCGTGACCGGACTGCCCACCAGTCGCTGCTTCTTAGCCCGGCGTTGCGCTGTACGGCGTATTACGAAGTAAGATACGTTTGTACTAGCACCACGCACCTCCCACCGGGCAAGAACGACTGAGCTCAAAAAAGTGGACCCGCCGCCAAAAGTATTCCCATCAATCCATTCGCACCAAATCCACTCCGAGGCCCGCCAAACTTTGCGACTCCCGTTTTCCATCCATCGTCAACGACAACAACATCGTCACCATCCTTACCGAGCCTCTATCTTTTACCGACAACTCCCCCACACCACCCCACACCCCCCACCTTCATCATGGACATCCGACTCCTCCAGGCATCCGACCTGCCGCTGATCCAGCACGCCAACCTCGAAAACCTGCCCGAAAACTACTTTCTCAAATATTATTTGTACCATGCCATGACCTGGCCCCAGCTCTCGTACGTCGCCGTCGACGTCAGCCGCCCGGCCAAGACGGCCTACGATCATCCCAAGATTGTCGGATATGTTTTGGCCAAGATGGAAGAAGAGCCGACCGACGGCGTCCAGCACGGCCACATCACCTCCCTCAGTGTCATGCGCACACACCGCCGCCTGGGCATCGCCGAGAAGCTGATGCGCCAGGCCCAGCTGGCCATGGTCGAGACGTTTGGCGCACACTATGTGAGCCTGCATGTGCGCGTCTCGAACCGCGCCGCCATCCACCTGTACTGCGACACGCTGGGCTTCCGCAACGAGAAGACAGAGGCCAAGTACTATGCGGACGGCGAGGACGCATTCAGCATGCGACTGGAGCTGAGTGCCATTCGGGAGCAGATTGAGGCGGCTGCTGATGCTCAAGGTGAACCAAAAGACGAGGGCGAGCCCGTGGGCGAGGCTGGCTCGGCCGACAGTGTGGCAGCCGTGGAGGCAGCATCAAAACAGAAACAGGCCGCCGCCGACAAAAAGGTCAAGGTCAAGGTCGGCCGTGGCTTGGGCGTCGGCGAGCTGGTCGAGCGGACAGAGGCCAAGTCGTCGTAGGAGACGGCGAAACAGAAAGTGCGAGAGATGGTGGACTGTCCCTGCAGCCTCATGTGAGGTCTTGGGAGGTCTTGGATGGTCCGGGGAGGTGTCTTTGGGAGGTGTTGTGTTTGATGCACTATACTACAACAGGATTAGACAAAAGCACGTTGAACAGACAGTTTCAACATGATTTACAACAAGCGAGCAGCAAAGAAGGCAACGGAATATGTTGTCATTAAAGTGATATTAAGTGATATTAAAGTGATATCAAAATGGTATTAGATGTGATCAATAGATGCAGTTCTTAGAGATTCTTAGATGTGATTTGCAATTCCTGTGCGCCGACTACTTCCCCTCCTTCTCTAGCTCTCGGGCATACGTCTGGTCTGCATCCAGCCGCAGCAGCTCGACATGCTGTGCCAGCATCTCCACCTCGTTGGCCAGTTGCTCCGTCTCGCGTCGCTGGACCTGCACCTTGGGGTCCTCCTCGCCGCGCTCACCCCGCGAGTTAATCATTCTCGCCAAGTTCTCTTGCATCTCGGCCAGCTCCGCCTGCTTCTCAGCCATGGCCTGTTCAGCGGCTTCGGCCTCGCGGTATTTGGAGGCAGCAGTGGTCATGGTGACAGGTGAAGCATTGTCTGAGCGGGGGGCCGACTGGCCACCAGGAGATGTGGCTGCTGCCGCCGCCGCCGGCTCGGAGCCCCAACCAAACCCACGACTCTGGCCGAACCCGCCAAAGCTGCTGTTGCCGCCGCCCCATCCGCCACGACCGCCATGGCCACCACGGCCAAACCCGCCCATCGGTCCATTGCGGCCAAACATGTTGCCCACCAGACCGCCACCCAAACCGGCGACACGAGGACCGAACCGGGAAGCAACAGCCTCGCCGAGCTGCTGGGCAATGCGGGCACCATTGGAGCTGGGAGAGCCGCGTTGACCAGGGACGCCGGGGACACCACCCACGCCAGGGACACCTGGCACTCCACCAACGCCGGGAACACCAGACACACCCGCAACGCCATGGCTGCTGTACACGCCAGGAGCCTGCACACCCGGAGGAGAGTACGAAGCATCCTCACCGCGTGCACCGTGGTGCTGACCATAGCGGTGGCCATGCGGGTCGTGCACCTGGTGGTATTGGTGCTGGCGCTGGCCGTGGTGGCCGTGGTGGCCGTGGTGGCTGTAGCCAGGCGTGGGCACACCGAATCCGCCGGCAACAGGTGCAGGCGGGACCATTGTCACGGGCACGGGACCATTGCCACCCCGCCGTCCCCGCCGACTTTCCTTGCGCATCTGCTTTTCCTGCCGGCGCTCTGCTTTCCGCTCCTGCTTGTGCTGCCGACGTAGCTGTCGCCGCTCTTGACGGCCCTGTCTCTTGACCTGCCGCCGCTCGCGTTTGCGCTGTCGGCGCATGTGTTTGCGGTTGCGGCGGTCCTGGCGGTACATTTGCTTCTGGCGGCGTTTGAGGTCTTTCCACTGCTTCATCATGGTCTTGACCTCGACACGGAGAGCGGCTGCCTCGGCGGGGTTGGCCACAGTGCGTACACTCCTAACGCTGTTCGCCGCAGCTGCTGCCGGCGGACCAGGATAGGCTGGCGGCGCGCCCTTCTCATCGACATTCTTGATTCCTTCGTTGGCGGCCTGCACGCTATCCCGTGTAATCGGCTGGTCGGGGTGGTTGAGCCACTGCTGCAAATAAGCATGCGCAGCCGGCAGCTGGCGGTCATCGAGCTTGTTGTACGGCGGCAGAGAGCCGACCGAGGCCTGCGAGTCGCTCGACGAAGAGCTGGATCCGGACGACGAGCTCGACTGTGACGATTCCGACGACTCAGACGACTCAGACGACACAGACGACACCGACGAGACAGAGTCACGACGGCGCGGTGGTGGAGGGTATGCAGCAGCAGCGGCGGCGGGATTAGCAGCAGCCACACCGCCGTACTTGGCGTCAGGTGGCACACCACGGCTGCCAGTAACACCGAGAACGCCAGGGACGCCTGGGCCAGTCGGAATGCCAAATGTGCCAGGAACAGCCGGCGGTGGCGGCGCGGCCGGGATAATCGTGCGGTTGCCATAGCTGATGCCGCGCTCGTCAAAGGTGAGTCCACCAATCCGCAGACCGGTCCGGTCGGCCACGAAACGGTTGTTGCCAAAGACAACACGGTCACCGTCAATCGCCATGCCCGCAAACGATAGCGTGTTTTGACGGGAGATGCCCGGAACAGGTGAGGATCCGCCAGAACTGCCAGCAGTCGGGCTGCTGCCAGCAGGACGCATCGTGTTGGGCCGTGATGAGCTACTGGCCGCCAGGGAAGCAGCCGCCGCCGCATCGGCAGGCGACGGTGCCCACTGTTGGAACTGGGGCTGGGGCTGTTCGTGACGGGCGCCGCTCAAGTCGTCCCGGAAGCGCACGACAACGCCGCGCGGGCCAAAGAAACCATCGTTCCACTGACGCAGCGAGGCGGCCACCTCCAGCTGCTCTTGGCGGGGGAGGGCCGTCGACGTAGACTGTGTTGTTGTCGTTATCGATGTCGGCTGGTCGCCCTCTGTGTCAATCAGCTGGATGCCACTGCCCTCGGCATCGCTTTCGCGTCTTGTCCGCAGCGAAGCCAGATGGGCCGCCGACGGCGAGTGGTCGTCGTCTTCCGCACGCAGTTTGCGGTCAATCACGGCATTGTTGTATGCCTCGCCTTCCGTCTCCTTACTCGCTAGAGGAGAGCTATGCGGCAGCAGATAGCTCACAAATGTCTGCCAGTCTTCGGCGCGGACGTCGCGCTGCAGCAGCTGTGTCGCAGGGAAAGGCAGGTCGGCGCGGGTCGTGTCCTTGGTAATGACAAAGGGCAGATCGTAGACAATGTATTGCCGTTGTGAGAGGGCGTCATCAAATGCGTCACTACAGAAACTAGGCGGAGGCGGTGGAGGCGGCCGCGTTGCAAAGTAAGCGGCGGCCGATGCAGCAGCCGTGGCAATCTCTGGGCCCAGCCCAAGACCGACGCCAGGACTGGGGCTCACGCTCACATCGACGAGAACAGCGTTGGGGCGTCGCAGTCCCTGTGTGTCAATGGGAGGAGGCGGTGATGCAGGAGGTGTGTAGACGACAAGATGCTCGTCGTCCGGGGACGATGTGGTTGTGGATGCTGCAGTTGTCGAGCGGCCGGCTGTGGAGTGGCTGTCGCCCGCCGTCTGTGAGTAAATGTCTGTCTCCGAGTACGGCGGCGGCGGTAAATCGTCGTGTGAAGCCATGATGTAGTCGAGAAGAAGCTATTATACGGAGTAAGTGATGGTGTGAAAAGGGTGACGTGATCTAGATTGATGACGTTGAGGGTGATGATGAGGTCGTAGATGTAATCGAAACGATGCAAATGAGTGTCAATGTGTCAATATGTAGAAAAACACAAGAAAGAATAGTTCCAAAAAGCTTAGCCAAGAAGATGGGACATCTGAAATATACCACCGGAGAACACCAGAAAATGGTGGGCAACGTGAAGAGGGGAAAGACGAAAACGAGGAGAGGACTCAAAATGGGAATGTGCATGATATGAGGCTCGGGTATGGGAAGGACAAAGCAGGAGCTGCCAAGTATTGTGTACAAAGTACAGATGGGAAGCTGCTTGTGGAGAGACTACAGGCGGAAGACAGGGAAGCTGCAACGGACCGCTCTTGCCCAACTTCAAATAGACGATAGCAAGAGACAAGACACTCGGGTCATCATTCCTTCCTGTTATGCGTCGTACGGTTGCCTTCTTTCTCTTTTCTTCCTGTTTCGGCCCCATGGATCGCTTTCCCAGTTTGGCATTATTGCGAGAAAGTAGTGGAGGAAGCTGCGGTCGCTACAAGAAAGAAAGAAGACGTTCCTGGCGGCAGGAGCTAGCGGGCAGGCCGACCCCTCAATGGCCCGTATTGGGGGAAATGGTCCTTAGAAGTCAGAAAAGCCCGTTTGGAGGTTGCCTAACGTGACGCGGCCCCTCTTTCCTGTTGCACTGGCCGTCGCCTTGTTTGGCGATCGCCTTTTCTTTGAGCATTCTTTTTGAGAGGGAAGGAGCCTTCCAGTAACCGATTTGACGTACTTTCGACGGCCTTTCATAAGGCAACTGTGATTCTGTACGGAGTACGTCGCATTTCGCAGAACAATGCATTTTGCAGATCTCTCAACCTCGTGCGTGCCTCGTCCCCGCAATCACGAAACATTACTTGGTTGCCATCGAGTTGCCTGCCACAGGGCTGACGCTTATGACGTGGACCACCAGCATGGGCTTTTCTTTCTGTCTTTTCTCTTTGTGTCCCGTACCTTTGCATGTTTAGAACTTTGAACATAAATATTTAGAGTCTTAGACTTTTGAATTGCTTTTGTATTTGGAGGTTTGGCGATCTGCCTCTCTGCCTCCCGTTCTCTATTTTCCATATCCTTTTCCGTTAACCTCTCGCTAAATTTTAAACAATATGCATCTGACAAATCTCGGTGTTGCAGTTACTTTATCTTTCTGACGTCCGACCGTTCTCACTGCTTGTACAGCTCTAGCTCTTCGTTCTTGTAGTGATCTGCAATCACGCTCTCGAGGTAGTCTTTTGAATGCGGGCCCCTATTCTGTTAGTGGAAAGAACGAGAAATAAAAAGAAGGGGAGCTCGAAGCACTCACAAGTTCGTCACGTAAATGTCAATCTGGCTGGCAGGGATAAACTCCGTCACGGCCGTCTCAATGGCAAGACCGCCGCCGCCCACGAGACTTCCGTCGGCAAAGCGTGCCAGCTGGCCAGGCTCGCCCCACTCGATAAATGCGTCCGGGTTTGTCAAAGGCTCCGGTGACAACTTGTACACGCCGCCGACCACCAGCACTGTGCGGCCCTGTGCGCGTGCTGCCCGTGCCAGACGGCCACTGCCCGCGCCGGCCAAGATGCCGCCGTTAGCAGCAATGGCACGCGCATCAATCACAACGCGGTTGACTCGCGGCATGTACGCCGAGACCGCCGTGTTGCTGAGGTGCACAATCGGGCACTTGGCCGCACCGAGGCGCTTGTAGAGCGTACCACTCCGAGGCGACGCAGCTGGTGCCGTTGCGCCCACAATATACAGAGTGTATCGCCGCCGTGCAGCCGCCTTGATCAGAAACTTCTCGACTGTCCGCGAAGGCTCAGCACCGACCATGACTGTGTCGCCCGGCCGGATCTGGCCCTCGGCAAAGCCGGCAATCTGGTCGTCGGCCTGGCCAATCTCGTCCTTGATCTCCTCAATGCCGTCCAGAATCTCGTCGCGTAGGGCCGCCGCGCGCCCGCTCTCTGCTTTGACACCGTGTGAAGGCACAGGTGTCGATGCGCCCGAGCCGGCCGAGCTGACCTCGCCGCTCACCGAAACAGAAGCAGGCTCGGCCGCCGACAACAAATTAAACATGGACTGGTATGGGCCCGTTGCGATCAGGGACGGCTGTCTTGTCGTGCGCGCAAGGGCCGTGTAGGATGGAGACGCCACGAGGCTCGGGATCTGGCCGGGTGCCAGCTGTGAAGGGTCGGTTGCTCGCAAATCGGAGATGCTGCCAGACATGCTACTCGGCTCCTCGCCATTCTCCGTCCGGTCCGCCTCCGCCTCGTCGTGGATCAGGCCCAGCACCCGCCGCACAATGTTGCCAATCACCAGCTCTTGGGGCTGTGCATCGACCAATTTGCGCCCGGCCTGGTACACGCGGTCCAGCAGCTGGTCGACATCGGCCCACTTGGCTTTCGAGACAACGAGCGACAGGACATGCGCCGTGACCAGTGCGCATGACTCGGGTCCGCGGATCTGGCGACGCTTCAAAAGGCTGCAGGCCTGCTCGACGGCGGCTTCGAGGTGCAGTTTGGAGTGGAGGAAGGAATCGAGGGTTGGCGCGTGGCCATGCTGTGTAGGGGCCATGGCAAGTCGAGGGATGGGATGGGGTGGGTGGATATGTGTTGTGTAGATGGTCGTCGTCGTGTCGAGTCGTCGTGCTGATGGCTCGCAGTCGACCCTCAAAAATGAGTCAAAATGTCCGTTTTGGCGGGGCTCCAGAATCGCGACTCATTTACTGTCTAACTGTGTACGGAGTAATGCTAAGTGCTAGCATTGTGCGAGTCCCCTGCTCTTACGCTAAAGCGCATTCGGCAAGGCACAGATTAGTCACCCACTCTATCTCTTATCGGACTGATAAAGTGACAGAGTGGAGCCAGTGATAAGAGATAAGACCACAAGCCCCTCACTTTTTTGTCTGAATTGTGCGGAGACGAGAAAGACCGAGCGAGTGCGTGTGCGCGTAGCTGTAGCTTCCCTCGTCGCGAATCACTTTCCGCGAGCTTGGGCAAAGGAAGGAGCAACGCTTAACACAAACAACAGACGGGGAAGGAGCGAAAAGGGGACAGGACAGGAACTGCAAGTGAAGGGGAGAAAAATGAAACGTTTGAAACGTAACAAAACTTTATCTCGCCAGCATCTGCACTGGAAAACGACAAGAGGGCAAACCCTACTGACGTCGGTCGGACTCGGCGTTCGAGGACAGTGAGCACATCATCTGACGCTCACTCTCTCCTCTGCATCTTCTGTAGCACACTCGTTCTTGCCATACTTTCAAAGGAAGAGTGTGTCGCTCCTGCAGTATGTTATTTTTTATTTGTGGCTCGCTCCTTCCCATAACGAACAAGGCCGGGGCAGTTATCAGGGCTCGTCACCACCAGGGCTGCCGTCAGGGCTTCTATTTGCTGTTTAGTGTGCTAGAACGTGCAGATATAGGGTATTTCAGGTACTCCATGTACCCAATCAGCCACCGTCTTTGATTTCTTGCCATGTTTGTTTTCCCCTTTTCCACCTTTTCTTTCTTCGATTTATTCGAATCCTGCCCGGCCAATCTCTCCTTCCTTTTCGTCTATTATTCCGTCTCTCTTTCCCCTCTTCTCGCCTTTCTCCTTCCTTCCTTCCTTTCTTTCCCCAATTCTCACCATTCTCCAATTCTCTCCTCTTCACATCACTT
This sequence comes from Sporothrix euskadiensis, assembly GCA_019925375.1. Classification (NCBI taxonomy): domain Eukaryota; kingdom Fungi; phylum Ascomycota; class Sordariomycetes; order Ophiostomatales; family Ophiostomataceae; genus Sporothrix; species Sporothrix euskadiensis. The sequence goes on from JADHKQ010000062.1 coordinate 24,415, forward strand.
TAATCCACATCTTTTTCTCATCACATTGTCCTTCTTTTCTTTCGTTCACTCCCCACCATGAGTCTCGTGGAGGTGGTCCAACGCATCGTTGGGCCTTGGCTCATGCTCGCCGATGCAGCCTACTATCTGCCCGCCACCATTGTCGGCCTTGTTCGCTCGCGCAATTGGTCGACGCTTTTTAGCTGGAGCAAGTTTCAGAGTGTCTGGTTTGGCCGTTTCTGGGCCTACATGGGACCGCAAGTGCGGATGGGCGTCGAGCCTATTGTCGTCCCTCTTTTGAAAGGTCGTGTCAGCCACGGCAAGAAGCTCGAGGAAGGCGAGGAGCTGTCCACCGCTCCCCTTCCTGTGAGCGGCACCGTCATTGAGGTCGGTCCTGGTTCTGGCATGTGGGTGTCGGTCTTCAAAGAGATTGGCCTTGCGACGGAGTCTACCAAAGTTGGCGACGTCCGCAAGAGACATGTCGCTTCCTCCTCGACCGAGGTGAGCACATCCGGCGGCATCACCAAGATTTACGGCGTCGAGCCCAACGCGGGCCAGCATGGTGCGCTTCGCCAGCGCGTGCACGACGCCGGCATGGATGGTGTCTACGAGATTGTCCCCGTCGGTATCCAGGACGTCGCTGCCGCTGCCAATGCCATCACTTCGAACAGCGTCGATTGCGTCGTCACAATTCTGTGCCTCTGCAGCATCCCCGAGCCGCAGCACAACATTCGTGCGCTGTACGACTACCTCAAGCCCGGCGGACGCATGTATGTGTTTGAGCACGTCTGCAACCGCAAGCACTGGTCGATCTATCTGTACCAAAAATGGATCAATCTGTTCTGGCCGGTGATGGTCGGCGGCTGCGAGCTCCAGCGCGACACGGGCCGGTACCTGCGCGAGGCCGGTCCGTGGTCGAATGTCGACTTGTCGCCACTGGCCGGCGAGCTGTGGTTCCAGTCCGTCCCCCACGTTGTCGGTGTTCTCACCAAGTGAAGTGAGGCGGCGAAAAACTCAAAACTCGAACTGTCGCCCACAATCATCGCTAGACCCCGATACCCGCTATAACCGACGATATCCGACGCAATGATCTACACTGGGTGTACCTGCTTACAAGCTGTGCAACTTTTGCGCTTCGATCTCATCTCTTCTCTTTCGTTTCTGTTTTATGACCTTCCGCTACTTACTGTTGATTGATTCTATACGTGTTTACTCTTTTCGCGCACATGGAACTACACTGCATTGCTTTGTTGCTTTGTTGCTTTGCTTTGTTCATTCAGCTCACGTCAAAGAACATATCGTTCTTCCGTTTTTATTTTCTTGCTTTTATATACCTGTTGCAAACTATAGCCTGTCTGCTTTGAATATCATCTTTTTCATTCAATTTTCACCACGCCGTTTGACCACTCCACCTAGTAACGGGGAGTAATTGCCGGCGGCTTGTTGTTGAAGATGGTGTCAATCTCCTCAAGAATTTCCGGCGTAAGCTTCTTGTAAACCTCGACCGCCTTGACGTTCTCGTAGACCTGGGCCGCGCCACTGGCGCCCGTGATCGCCGAGCTGACATTGGGGTTCGCCAGCACCCAGGCCAGGGCCAGCACGCTCGTCTTGGTGCCCAGCTTTTCAGCAATAGGCTCCAGCTTGTTGACATTGGCAATAATGCCGTCCCACTGCTCCTTGCCCGTGCGCTTCCAGTAGCCCTTGACAAAGTCAATCTTCTCGTTAGCGAACCGCGAGTCGTCCGGAATGCCATTCTTGTATTTGCCCGACAGGATACCCTGCTTCATGGGCGAAAACACCGTAAGGCCCAGGCCCGTCTCCCGGTACAAGTGGGCGAATTCTTGCTCGACCTTAGTGCGGTCGATAATGTTGTAGGCAGGCTGCTCCATCAGCGGGCCGACAAGACCCAGCTTGTCAGCGTACCGCCAGGCCTGGGCGATCTCGTCGGCGTTCCACTCGGACGTGCCCCAGTACAGCACCTTACCGGTGTCGATCAGGTGGTTGAAAGCACGGACGGTCTCCTCCATCGGCGTCTGTCGGTCGGGACGGTGGGCGTAGACAAGATCGACGTACTCCAAACCCAGGCGCTCCAGGGACTGGTTCATGCCCTCGATAATGTGCTTGCGCGAGAGGCCGACGTTGTTGGAGCGGTTGCTGCCGAACGCGCCGCCCCAGTAGATCTTTGTGGAGATGACCAGGTCGTTGCGCTTCCAGCCGTACTTGCGGATCGCCTCGCCCATCACCACCTCCGACTCGCCTTCGGAATAGACCTCGGCCGTGTCGAAGAAGTTCACGCCGCAGTCGTAAGCAGCCTTCATGCAAGCGAAAGTGCCCTCTGCGAGAAAGAAAAAAATAATAAGTCAGCAAGACGGTCATGTCAGCATGTCAGCAGGCGCTTCCACTTGCGCGCCTGTCATATCGGAACCAAAAGGATTGAACCTGTCAGGTCTCTAAAGAACGACCCCATACGTCGACCGTAATAATCAGACGCGGACGCATACACAAACGCAAATCTCAACTTACCCTTGTCAACGTGGCCACCGTACGTCAGCCAGCCGCCCAGCGAAATGGCCGAGACCTTGAGACCGGAACGGCCCAAGAAGCGGTACTCCATCTCCGGAAGACCCTCGGGTTTGGTAGCCATTTTGATATGATGTTGTTTTGATAATTTGCGGGGATAATTTGGTAGCTGTACTGAGTATTGGCTGGAGCTTGGAATGTCGTGATTTGTAAGTTGCGTGTTTTTCAGGGATGGAATTGTCCAACCACTTTCATAATTGAAGGAGGGGCATGGCCTTTTATAGGTTTCTCTTGCCGTCCTGCCGGCCTGCCTTTGCTATCTCCAATCTCCGTGGATGTGACCTTGCTTGCCTGTTTGCCCTGTTTGACCCTCTTTGGGAAGGTCCATCTTCCCTCCCGCCATAATGGCGCCGGTGCCGGGCCCGTTCTGGGGCGGTTTCTCCTCAGAAATGGTCGTTGTTGCCATTCTGCTCGCAAATCAAGAACAAGAAAGTGGGCACGAAAGCCGGGAGAATTAAAAAAGTGGAGAAGGGGAACCGTCGAGAGTAGGACCAGAAGGAGCGATGCGTGGGAGTTGGAGCGGGGGCAAGAGCGAAAGACTGTGAGACTGGCTCAAGCTAGCTACCTGGAGGCTACCAACGGGCACGGCACTTTGCCGTCATGGACTGCTTGAAAGATCGCCAATTAGGGGGAAGGAGGGGCAACGAGGAGCATAAGTGAAGGAGACGGGGACATAAACCAAAAAGAAAAAGGCCATAAAAAGGCGGGTCACCGAGGTTTTAGTACGTCAACGAAACGATCAAAGCGATGAAGCAATCATTAATAAACACGGCAGTCACCCTCGGCGAGGAGGTAGAGGGCGAGGAGGTAGAGAGAGGAAGGAACGTCTCGAACGAGAAGTAGTGAGTGGAACGAGTGAGTGGACGGCTCACGGCAAGAGCTGGTAGTCTGCAGCGGCCGGGCTGGCCTAATACGGAAGCAGCAAGTGTGGGGGACTTGCACCGCACTTCGTCCATCATGTATCGCGATAGACACAGGCATTCACAAGTTGAGCTTTATTTTGCTGGAGACACAAGGACATTACTGCAAAATGGAGCAAATATAATGGTGACGTCTGTCGCTCAGGCTGTTCACTAACCAATGTGTGGGCTCCAATGTGTTATGGGCCGTGCCTTCCCAATTGGGATGCTTATCACGAGTATTCACTAATGGAAGTCACGACTAGGTTGCTCCTTCCCTCTCTGTACAGCCAGACGCGACAGATACAGTCGGTCCTTCCTGTTTGTTTACCTGGACGTGAAAATGATTTCCCCTCTCTTCTTCTCGCATTTCTCGAGAAGAAATCTCTTCTCTTCACGCTCTTCTTTTTACCTGCACCCTCAATCTCAACAGCAAGCTTTCCCAGAAGTGTCGTTGAGTTTTTGAGCTTCCGACTTTTAAAAGCGCTTCGAGCAGCCAGACAACACTCATCCAATGTATGTCCTCTTCCTTTTTTTCGGATTGTTTGCATTTCCACCACTGCTTCTTCCAATCTCCCCGCCGATTCTGCATTTCAAGAAGCACGTTTGAGTGCACTTCAGATCACCTATTGACAACAGCAGACTTTTTACAATGTCGTGGAACGACAACGATGGTGGTCCTGCCACCAGCGGCTTCGGCGGTGGTGGTGGTTTCAGCAACGATGCTAGAAACTATGCCGGCGACGGAGGATTCGGCGGCAATTCTAGCTTCGGTGGTGATGCTGGCTTTTCCGGTGGTGACGGTTATGGCGGCGGCAGCTTTGGTGGTGACGGCGGCGACCGTGCTTGCTTCAACTGCGGCCAGCCGGGCCACACCAAGATGGACTGCCCTGTCCCTCGTCAGTTTTCTGGCGAGTGCAACGGTTGCGGTAAGGAGGGCCACATGTCCAAGGACTGCCCTGATGCGGGCCCCATGGTCTGCCGCCGCTGCCACAAGGCCGGCCACATGGCCCGCGAATGCAGCATGCCCGTCATCTGCCCGCGCTGCGGCGAGGGCCACCATGTGTCCGAGTGCTCGATGCCCATGGTGTGCCGCCACTGCAACGAGGAAGGCCACCTCATCAAGACCTGCCCGACAGCTCCTCCCCGCCTCTGCATGAACTGCCAGGAGGAGGGCCACGACGCCAAGGATTGCAAGTCCCCTCGCAAGATCATCCGCGATGATGTCCCCGAGGAGGCGCCCGACAAGGCCCTCGAGATGATCCGCAAGGCGGCGGCCGAGAAAGACATTGACGATGTCAAGGCTGCCTTCCTCATGTACGTCAAGGCGTGCCCCGAGGTGACCTATGTTGAGATGGAGCAGATGTTCCGCAACGAGAACATTGGCGTGCACCTCATTGGCGTGGAGCGCACCGACCTCTCGGTCACCCTCACCAACATGGATCTCCAGGGCAACCTGGACCGCAAGTTCACCGTCACGTTCCGCTTCTCGGACAAGCCCTCGCGCCCCCGTGAGAAGGCTGTCTGGCCCAAGACCCCCGAGGAGAACCTTGAGCGTCTGGCCAACGGCGGTGAGCCCGTCGCCCGTGGTGTCCCGCTCTGCATGAACTGCCGCGAGCTCGGCCACACCTCGCGCGGCTGCCCCAATGAGCGCATGGAGAACTCAGAGCAGGCTGCCGTTGCCTGTGCCAACTGCGGCAGCGAGGGCCATCGTCTGCGTGATTGTGAGTCTTTCTCCCATTTATTGTACCCATTGATTGACTACTGACACCTCCACTTTCAGGCAAGGCTCCCCGCGTTGACAAGTTCGCGTGCCGCAACTGTGGCCAGAGCGGCCACAACTCCAAGGAGTGCACCGAGCCCCGTTCTTCCGAGGGTGTTGAGTGCCGCAAGTGCAACGAGATGGGCCACTTCTCGCGTGATTGTCCTACCGGCGGTGGTAGCGGCAGCAGCTGCCGCAACTGTGGTCAGGAAGGCCACATGGCTCGTGACTGTACTGAGCCCCGCAAGATGATGTGCCGCAACTGCGACCAGGAAGGCCACACTTCCCGCGATTGCCCCGAGCCTGTCAACATGGAGAAGATGCAGTGCCGCAACTGCGACGAGTTCGGCCACATGTCCCGCGAGTGCCCCCAGCCGCGCAACAGTATGTATTCGCCTGCTTTATTGATTTATTTTGCGTGTGCTCTTACTAACATTCGTTAGTGGAACGCGTTCGTTGCACCAACTGCAACGAAATGGGCCATTTCCAGTCCAAGTGCCCCAGTATCAACTCTGGTGGTGGCGGCGGCGGGTTCGACAACGGTGGTGGTTTCAGCAATGGCGGCGGCGGCGGTGGCTCTAGCGGTTTCGACAACGGCGGCGGCTTCGGCGGCGGTGGTGGTGGCTTTGGCTCGACCAGCGGCGGCGGCGGCGGCAACTGGTAGAGACTTGATACTGATCACTCTGATGCTGATCGCTGATCAGTGTTTCACACACTCCGCCATTGTGTTTCTTCTTTCAGAAACTTGATCGTTAGTGACGACAATGGCGATGATATTGGTGGAAATATAAATAGGAGAAGAAGAAAAGGAAAGGACGGCGAAGGTGTTTGATGAAATCAAGCCCGTCTGAGAAAGGAACAGGAGGTTTTGGGACAATGTGCAGATAATGTGCAGGAGAGACGATATCAGGGAGATTTCAGGGAGAAAAAGTAAACGCAGCTTTCTAGTGGAGGTTGCTGGTACGTGTATGTACTTTGCATGCATATTTGTTTGCTGAGATTAGGGTGCGCCTAAGCGGCCTCCAAATGTATCTCAATGTTCCTCTGACAATGCCCATGAGTTGGACAGAATTCCGTTGCCTATTTTGGCTTGTGACTGTTTACGGAGCACGGAGTACGGAGGGAATATGCGGTTTGTATTGAGTAAGAGCGGTGTGAAGTGCTTAAAGTTGCAGAAGGGATGCGAGGGAAGCCACGGGGGCCAACAACAACATGTTAGCGGCCAACGGAGCTCGTGTTGCGCCTGCCCTTTTGGGGTTTTAGGGGGCTGACGACAATTGGGGACTTGGAGTGGGGTCGGCTGCGAGCTTTCCGTGTCGAACCACTCTAGGCGTGTGTCTGGCCAGCAGTCGCCGAAAAGTCGCCCCCAAAAGCCCACTAAACGACTTAAACGACCCATGCCGTGCCCTGTTCCTGCTGTTCCTGGCTGGCTTGGCCCTGGCCCTTTTGCCCTGTTCCTGGATCAGATCTTATCTCGATATTGTGCTGTTGCTCCCTTTTCCCTTTTCAGTATTTTCAGTCTCTTTTTCAGACGACTGTTTCTCTTCAACACCGCCACCGTTCCACCACAGGCGTTTCTCGGCCTTCTCGACCTCGTTCCTCTGACGTCCTCCTAACATCAATTGCTGCTCGAACTCCTATCCTACGACGCCTGTCGGCCCTCAAATCGAACCAATCGAACTCCAGTCTCTCCAACGTCGAAAGGCCCCTTTTCCACATCCTTTCCACATCCTCCACGTCTTCCACATCTTCCACAACATCCAGCATGGCGTTGACCGCCCCTCCGGCGACAGCGTCCGCTGTGCAGACCAACGGCAACGGCCTCAAGTCAAGAGTCAAAGTGACGGCTGGGCCCGTTGAGGTCAAGGCAAATGGCGAGACCAATGGCCACTCAAACTCAAACTCAAACTCAAATAGAAACGGCGCTGCCGCATCCTCGAACCCCATCGAGTCACAACCCAAGTATCGTGACTTTTTCTGGACATACACCGAGGAGCCGCACCGCACACGCCGGCTCGCCATCATCAAGGCCCATCCCGAAGTCACCAAGCTTTGCGGGCCCGAGCCTCTGACCAAATACGTCGTTGTAGGCGTCGTCTCGCTCCAGATCTTTTTGGGTATTGCCCTAGCCCAAGCGGGCTATGGCTTCTTCTCGTGGCCGTTCTGGGTGGTTGCGTACATTGTCGGTGCGACAGCCAACCAGAACCTGTTTCTGGCCATCCACGAAATCTCCCACAACCTGGCCTTCCGCTCGCCGCTGGCCAACCGTTTGCTGGCGATTGTGGCCAACCTGCCCATTGGCATTCCCTACAGCGCGTCCTTCCGGCCATACCACCTGACGCACCACAAGTCGCTGGGCGTCGACGGTCTCGACACGGACCTGCCGACGGCGGCTGAGGTGATTGTCCTCGACTCGATTCTCGGCAAGGCCTTTTTCTGCACGTTCCAAATCTTCTTTTACGCCCTGCGGCCCATGGCCGTCATGCGCATCCCCTTTACCAAGATCCACGGCCTCAACGTGGCCGTCCAGGGCGTCTTTGATTACTTCCTGGTCAAGTCGTTTGGTGTCCAGCCCCTCTTGTATCTGTTGCTGTCATCCTTCCTTGCTGGCTCGCTCCACCCGCTTGCTGGCCACTTTATCGCCGAGCACTACGTCTACGACACTGTCACCCCGGAAGCTAAGAACCCTGAAAACAACATTCCCATCCCCGAGACGTATAGCTACTACGGCCCTCTCAACATCTTTGCCTACAACGTCGGCTACCACAACGAGCACCACGACTTCCCGGCCGTGCCCTGGACCCGCCTCGAGAAACTCCGGGCTACCGCACCCGAGTTCTACGACAGCCTGCCGCACCACGTCTCCTGGACCTACGTCATCTGGCGCTTCATCTGGGACGACAGTGTCGGTCTGCGCTGCCGTGTGAAGCGCAAATCGGGCGGCCGGCTCGTGGGTGGTGCGAAAGTGGCCGAGTGGACAGAGACGGAAGTGCAGGCCTAGACGGGGAGAGGCAGTGTCTGGCAAGGTTACTGGCCAGCTGTAGATGATGGACTTGGTTACGACTGACAGAACTTCTAAAAGAAGAATCAAACGAAAAGGGGCAGTGGTTTTGTTAATATTGTTACTCCAAAGCGTTATAATGTATATACTAATAGAAACTGGTTTGCTTTGACACTAACAACGATGATATTGTCTACGTTGCTTTCGTGTGTATGAAAATAAACTGGACGATATTTATACTACGAAATCGATTTTCCTCTAATATCTTTACAGGCGTGCGAATTCATTTGAATTTGTACCAATTGTTTTCTTCTGAGATATTTTTGTTTCGTTTTTTTTTTTTTTTTTTTTTTTTTTTTAAAGAGTAAATTGAATGGAAGTAATAAAAAAGCGAATAAATAAAATAAAAGCATCACTTGTCTAAAATCACACCCAAAACAACATTACTTGACATTATTGTGTTCTTATTTTCTTCTATTGTTCGTGGCCCTATCGCTGAAACCCAAGATGGATAAACTATCTACACCCTCTATGAAAACTGCACCGCTTCCCCTTCTATAACTCCTCGTGAAGATGGTCACCACCAGCGGTTGCTGGCACATCCGGCCGTCCACTGTCCTTGTGCAGGTCGACGCCAATCTTGCCCCGCCACTTCTGCCACAGGCTCCAAAACTCCTTTTCCATGCTCGGCTCCATCTGGTCGGGCAGGACCACGGCATACTCGACGTACAGGTTGCCGAACTCGGTCTTGTGGTAGACGCTGTCGCCGTCCTCGTGCCAGATGGGCATTCCTTCGTTAGGGACAGTATCGACATGGCCCGGCTGCACGACCTGGCCGCGTGTGCGTTTGAGCTGGACGACGTGGCCGTCGAGGTGGGTCAGGTTGCGCGTCCAGTCGCCCATCCACGCCTCGCGCAGCGAGATGACCTCTTTCCAGAATAGGTCGTTGCCGCGGCGGCGGAAGAAGGCGCCGTCAACATGGTCCGGGTTGTCTTCTGGGTCGGGGTCCTTTTCTCCGAGAGACACAATCAGGTCGCCCGCCACATAGTCTGGGCTGGCGTCGGCCTCGTTCTCGTAGACAATGCGCGCGTCCTTGGCGATGCCCCGCTGGATTGTGACGGAAACAGGAGTCGGCCGGCGCACAACGCGCTGGCCCTGGCACACTGGACAGACGTGCTTGACCGACTTGCCCCGGCCGCCGCAACGGTCGCAGTGCATTTGGACCTGCTGGAACATACCCGGTGCTAGCTGGTGCTTTTGGATCACGACGCCGCGGCCGTTGCACTTGTCGCATGTGTCCACCACTTTATCGGCCGCGCCGGTGCCGTCGCAGTGCTCGCAAATCTCCTGTTTATCCCAGTGGAACTCGACCGTCTGGCCGTTGTAAAAGTCGCGCAAGGAAATCTGCACCTTCAGCTCCAAATTCGGTCCGCGGCGCTCGCTGGCCTGGCCAAAGTGGCCACCGCCGCCAAAGAAGCGCGAGAACACATCAAAGGGGTCGTGGTGGCCGCCGCCGCCGCCTTGTTGTTGGTGGCGCTTCAGGCCCTCGTGGCCATGCTGGTCGTAGATCTTGCGGGTGTTTGGGTCGGACAGCGCTTCGTAGGCTTCGGAGACCTCGACAAACCTGTCTTTTGCGGTTTCGTCGCCGCTGGAGGAGTTAGAAAGTGTGACTTCCAAGTGAAAAGAGAGAAGGGGGACAGACTCACGGATTCTTATCAGGATGGTACTTCTTGGAAAGCTGGCGGTAGGCTGATTTGATCTCGCGATCCCCAGCGTCGCGTTTGATGCCAAGGATTTTGTAGAAGTCTTCGGCGGCGAGGACAAAGTGTAATAACGAGAACAGTACCAAGAGTACTGTGTTTGTGAACACCTTCATGGTGAGTTGGGGAGGTTTCGGAACGTGTATCGCAACGTAGGGTATCGTCGTATAAAAAGGAGGAAGCGAGAAATCGAATCAAAGAGGTCGGAGAAGTCAACAGATCGACAAAAAGAGACGGCGCAAGCAGAAGGAGAGACGCAATCTAAGAAAAAGAGGGTGTAAAAGAAGAGAAAATAGAGGAGAAAAAATTAAGGAAAGACTCGAAAGTGAAGAAGAAAGCATGCAAAGCAGCCCGTCCAAGTGTCGAAGAGAGGTTGTCGAAGTCGGGGTTGACGTCGAATTGGAAATCGAAGTCAAATGGAAAGCACAGAACAGGGGCTCTCGGAGAGCACTACAGTCGAGTAGCCACCTAATCCTAATCGGCAAAAGGCAAGAGCAAAAGCACAAGTGTTATCAGTGGCAATTAATCGCCCGGGGTCCTTCTTATCGGCAGGCACCTTCCACGTTTATGCGCGATTGCGCTTGCTGGCCGCTCTCTTTTGGGAGAGCTGTATTTGTGGGTCCGGCGAAATAATTTTGCGCTATCGATAAGGCGCGCCAGAGCTTGCAGGCGCGACTGGTACAAAGTACGGAGTACCATGCCATATTCTTGGATGACATCGTAGGTAAACGTCACAACAAAAACAGACGATAGACGACAGACGGCATCTTTGCACGCACGTCCCAGTGCACACATCGGGTCCACTATCTCAATCGATATTGCAGACCCTCCTCCACCATGGCCTCAAAACGATATGCTTTCGTCGACATGGGCGGCGACGAGGCCGACGATGTGGCAACGACCAAGTCGACGAAATCGAGAGAATCGAGATCAGATCGTGATCGCAAAAGCCGACGAGACAGAGACAGAGACAGAGACAAAGACGGAGACCGAAGAAGAGACGACAAGCCACGACGCCCACACCGCAGCCGGTCACGATCACGGTCACGATCACCGAGACGGAGCACGACAACATCAAAATCTTATAGTAGCCGATCAAAGACGAGCCGACGCAGCGACCGGGAGCGTGATCGTGATGACGACGACCGCTGGGGCGACGAGGAGGCACCGCCGTCGGATGAGGGTGAGGATGTTCGAGAAGACGACTTTCAGGAGTCAGCACCAAAGCGACTGAAGCTCAGCCACCGGAGATTCCAAAATCCAGACGCCAAAAATGACGCCAAAGATGACGAGAAAGAGACAGACAAAAAGAAGACGAGCTCCTCCGGAATCCCAGACGAGATTGATGACGCAGACTTGTCTGAAGGCACGCGTGAGGAACTCGCCGCACAGCGCGACCGCGCCGAGCGAGAAGCGTTTGCCGAGCGACTGAAGAAACGAGACGACGGAAAATCCAGAAGGGACAGAGACGAAGAAAAAGGATCGTCACGACACTTGGTCACAGAGAGCATGCCCGAGCTACGGCAGCGGGCCCGCCAGGAATACCTGAAAAAGCGCGAGACGGAGCGGCTGGCGCTGCTGCGGCGGCAGGTGGCCGAGGAAACAGAAGAACTGCGCAGCGGTGTGCCGTTGACCGCCCGCGAGACGGCCGAGTTTGCCAAGAACCGCGAGATCTTAAGGCTGGCCGAGGAGCGGCTGCGCATCGACGATCACCGCGACGGCTACGTGATGCCGGAGGACTACATTACGGAAAAGGGCAAACTGGACCACAAACGCAAAGAGGACGCACTTTACAAGCGCTATGTCGACCGGGACCAGTACGGCCACGAAAAACACACGACCGAGTACGAGGAGTGGGAGCGCGAGCAGGCGGTCAAGGCCAAGTCGCAAATCCAGAGCCGCGAACGCGTCGACGGCGGCGAGTACGACTACATCCTGGACCAGGACCAGTACATCCAGTGGTCACTCGACTCGCGGATGCCAGCAGAAGGCGCAGGCGTCAATGGCAAGACTCTCACCAAAGAGCAGCAGTTCTTGCAGGCACAGATCGACGCCGCCGAGAAGCGACAGCTGTCCATCCAGGAGACGCGCAAGTCGCTGCCCATCTACCAGTACCGCGCGGAGTTCCTGGCGGCGCTCGAAGAGCACCAAATCCTAGTGATTGTCGGCGAGACGGGCAGTGGCAAGACGACCCAGCTGCCGCAGTATCTGCACGAGGCGGGCTACACCAAGAACGGCTTGAAGGTGGGCTGCACCCAGCCGCGCCGTGTCGCAGCCATGAGCGTGGCGGCCCGTGTGGCCGACGAGATGGGCGTCAAGGTCGGCAGCGAGGTCGGCTATGCCATTCGCTTCGAAGACTGCACGAGCGAAAAGACGATTCTCAAGTACATGACGGACGGTATGCTGCTTCGTGAGTTTCTGACCGAACCAGACCTCTCGAGCTACTCGGCCATCATGATTGACGAGGCGCACGAACGGACAGTGCACACGGATATTTTGTTGGCTCTTGTCAAAGATCTGGCCCGTGAGCGGCCTGACCTGAAGCTGCTCATTTCTTCGGCCACGATGAACGCCGAGAAGTTTGCTACGTACTTTGATAATGCACCCATCTTCAACGTCCCCGGCCGCCGCTACCCTGTCGACATCTTTTATACACCAGCCCCCGAGGCCAACTACCTGCTGGCGGCCGTCACGACCGTCTTCCAAATCCATACGACCCAGCCCCAGGGCGGAGATATCCTGGTGTTTCTGACGGGCCAGGACGAGATCGAAGCTGCCGAGCTGCAGATTGCCGAGATCTCGCGCAAACTGGGCAACCGCGTCAAAGAGCTGGTGGTCTGTCCCATCTACGCCAACCTGCCATCCGAGCTGCAGGCCAAGATCTTTGAGCCCACACCGGAAAATGCCCGCAAGGTCGTGCTGGCCACCAACATTGCCGAGACGAGTCTGACCATTGACGGCATTGTCTACGTCATTGACCCGGGCTATGTCAAAGAGAATGTCTACAACCCGGCCACTGGCATGTCGAATCTGGTCGTCGTCCCCTGCTCGCGCGCCTCGGCCAATCAACGGAGCGGCCGTGCAGGACGTGTTGGCCCCGGCAAGTGCTTCAGGCTGTACACCAAATACGCCTACATGAACGAGATGGACGAGAGCACGACGCCCGAGATTCTGCGGACAAACTTGAACGGCGTCGTCCTGCAGCTCAAGAGCCTGGGCATCAACGAGCTGCTCGATTTCGAATTCATGGACCCGCCGCCCACGGAAGCACTTATTGGCGCCCTCAACCAGCTCTTTGCCCTCCAGGCCCTCAACCACAAGGGCGAGCTCACAAAGGTCGGCCGCCAGATGGCCGAGTTCCCTACCGATCCTATGCTGGCCAAGGCCGTCATTGCTGCCGGCAAAGAGGGCTGCGTTGAGGAAGTCCTGTCGATTGTCTCCATGCTCAGCGAAGCCTCAGCGCTTTTCTTTAGGCCAAAAGACAAAAAGATTCATGCCGACAGCGCCCGCGCCCGCTTTACCGTCCAAGAAGGCGGCGACCACCTGACTCTGCTCAACATCTGGAACCAGTGGGTCGATAGCGACTACTCGCCCATCTGGGCCAAAGAAAACTTCTTGCAGCAGCGCAGTTTGACACGCGCCCGTGATGTGCGCGAGCAGTTGGCCAAGCTCTGCGAGCGTGTCGAGGTCGAGCTGTCGTCGGTCGGCGCCTCGCACATGGTGCCCATCAAGCGCGCGCTGACCGCCGGCTTCTTTCCCAATGCCGCCCGTATGCAGCGCGACGGCGGCAGCTATCGGACCGTCAAGAGCGCCACCACTGTTTATATCCATCCGAGCTCGGTGTTGATGGGTGCGGACCCGCCGGCACGCATGGTTATTTACTTTGAGCTGGTCCAAACCACCAAGGAGTACATGCGGTCGTGTTTGCCCATTGAGCCCAAGTGGCTGTCCGAGCTGGCGCCGCACTTCCACAAAAAGAAGGATATGGAGGCCCTCGAGGACAAGAAGATGTCCAAAGGGCGTCATCATGCAAAGTAGATCTCCAAGGTATATAAGGATATAAGCATAGTTGTATATTAATGATAACGAGAAGAGAGCACGAAGATCCGTGGTATTGTCATAAAGATTAAAGTAAAACACACTGGCCGTTTCCATTACCGTCATAAGTCGTAACGAGTCCAAAAAAGAAGCAAGAAAAACAGTAAGACATAAACAGAAAACCAAAAAAGGAGATCAAACAAAATAATCGCCGACATCCCCAACCTAGCTCGCCCAACTCCGCCGCCGCTTGCGCGCATCGTTGCCATTGTAGCCATCCCAGTCAAACACATAACCGCCGTCAAGGTAGTCCACCGAGGTTGCACGGTCGTGGTCGTCGTTGCGTTCACGATCTCGGTTCCTGTCTCTATCTCTGTCCCTGTCCCTGTCCCTCTCGCTACGCCGGTTCCCCCCTCGCCCATCCCTGCCCGCGTACGTGTTTCGTCGTTTGCGTTTCTTCCCGTCGTCGTCACCAGAGCGTCGATCGTCACCATCCTCCAAGTCTCGGTTTCCGCTTCCTTCATGGCCATCATGTCTAAGAGCCAACCCTCCCAAAACGCCGCCTAGTAGGCCCAAAAGACCAGGCTGGCCACCGCTGCTGCTGCTGGCACCACCAATACCGTCAAGTATGACTCGTACACTATCGGCAATCTTTTCGACGCCACCGTTGGGATCATTGCCAGCGACTCCCCATTGCCCGCGCACATGCCAACCGTCTGGCCTCCCATCAGGGTTCTGGTATTCAAAGTCGCCGTGCCGGGAAGTGAAGCCGCGGCTGCGGGGAGTGTCCCCAATGCTGCGTCCATCAAGAGGGCGGCCGTGTGCGTCGAATCGGTCTGGCAGCTCCTCGACAGCGTCGTCTCCTTCACCGACAGCATCTTCAGCCTGCTGTCGATGGCTATGAACGGCTGCAGTCGGTGACGGATAAGGCGACGGAAGCTGTCTGCTCTTGCCTTTGTCGGTTGACGATGGACCCTCTTTCGTGGGGCTGTGGGCGTGCTCGCCAATCTCGGCATGGTGGCGGCGTAAAGTACGTGACGACTGTGGTGACAATGGGGCAAAGCCGACAGCCTTGGCCTCATCGTGGGCGTTGTTCGGCGAGTCAATGTCGTTTACAGTATCTAAAGGGGTTAGCTTACACTCATTTTTCTCTTCTTTCTTTTGTATGGGGGCAGCGAATCCGTGAGACTGACTCAAAGGAACGGCAAAACTCACATGATCACCATCGTGGGCGGCCGGCGGACGCGAGTTGATAATGGGGCTGTCGTCACTTCGGCCGGCATGCGGATGTTCGTTGTTGGGAGTGGCACTCGGGGCTTCATAGACATTGCCCACAGGTGGCGGGGGCGCGCCTGCTGGGGCGCCGGTAGGAGGCATCGTCCCTGCCGCTGCACCAGGGGGAGGCAGGATCGGGCCTTCGGGTGGGATTTCTGGGATCTGGACAGGATCTACAGGGCCAGCAGCAGGTGTTGACGGGTACGAGGCCGGGTAGGGTGCAGGGCCAGGAACCGGGCCAGACGAAGGACCATGAGGGATCGGGGCTCCGCCCTGGACATCAGCAGCACCGCGTGTTGGGGGCGGACCTGGAGGCGGCGGGTAGCCGCTGTAGTCGATTGGGTTGTATGGTGCGTACGATTCATGCAGGTTGGTCGTGGCCGCATTAGGATGCTGCATCAAGCCGCCAGTTGCACCTGCCATACCTGCTGCATTAGCAGCGGCAACCCCAGCAGCCGCAGGCGGGTAGAAGGCACCACCAGAAGCGTGGGGTGGTGAGGGCGGCCGGCCGTCGTAGTCGTCATAGTATCCATCATAAGCATCTTCTTCGTCACGGCGGTCTGCAAAAGGGAGTGGGTTAGCAGTTTGGCCTACGCCGAGCATCAGAAACGGGCTACTCACGTCTGTGGCGGTGTCTACGGTTGATATCTTCGTCGCGATCATAATCACGGTCATGGCTGTGACGTCTGTCGTGGTCTCGATTGTAGTCCCGGTCGTCACGATCGTGGTCACGATCCCGGTGGCGTTCTCGGCGCTCACGCTCACGCTCGCGCTTATCTGCCTCCTCTTCCTCCTTCTTCTTCTTGCTGTCGCCGTACTTCTTGATGCCAATGGCGCCAGCGACGGCTCCGGCGCCGGCTGCAGCCAGGTTGCGAAGGCGGGACGCACTACGGTTGCGTTTCGATTTGCGGTCGCTGTCAACATCGGCTTCGTCGTCGCTGATATTTCCGTCGCGGTCATCGCGGCGGTGGTGCCGGCGAGACCGGCGGTCCTCACGCTCACTGGCGTCGGCCGCACTGTCGTAGCTGCCGCGGTGGCCGTGGGAGCGGGAGTGGCCCTGATCGATGATGGCGCCGCCACCGGCCGCGGCGCCGGGGTCGGCATACAGCGGCTGGTCACCATACTCAACCAATCCTAGCTCGGGGTCAGCACCTGAAGGCAGGTAGGGGGTGCGCGAGGCGCCGGACAGTGGTGGTGGTGATTGTGACGGAGCGGCTGACCTGTTACGCGAGTGCGACCGCGAGCGACCGTGGCGGCTATGGCGATCGTCGTCCGAGTAGTACGGATCGTCTGAGTAGTACGCCGCCTCTTTCTGCTCGCGCTCGAGCTCCTTCTTGTCCTTGTGCTTGTCATACAGCTTCTTGGCAGCGGCAGCGGCCACGGCAGCACCGGCAATCTCGGCACCCGTCCGCAGACGCGAGTGCGACCGTGCCTTGCCGTTACGCTGGCGCGACTTGGAGCGGAAATGGTGCACGAGACCAGCGACAGCAGCAGTGCCGGCAGCCACCTTGGCCACCGAGTGGGAGCGGCTCTTGGTTCCACTGCGCGACACCGAGCGGTTGTTGACATGGCCATAATCTTCCTCGCCGCTGCTGTATCGGTGTAGACTGCGACCACGGTTGCGCTCTTCCTTGTCGATGCGGTTCGACTGGATGTATTTGGCGGCACCAGCCACAGCAAGAGCAGCAGCAGCGATGCCCAGACCGGTCTTGAGTTTCGAATGGTGGCGGCTGGTCGAACGTGATCGGTTTCCACCACCTCCACCGCGTGAGCGTGAACGAGCACGGTCGTCGTCATCATCGTCACCAAATCGCTCGTTGTAAGCACTGTGGGCACGCTTAAAGACCTCGGTGCCCAAAGCACCCAGGGCAGCACCGGCAATGACCTTGCGGCCGCGGTGCTCAGGGAGTTCGCCCGTCTGGTTGTTACGGCGCGATCCGAGCAGGGCACCGACACCAGCACCAGCCAGGGCACCCTCAGCAAGATGGAGACGGTGGTGGTTGTTGGCAGCAGGCGATGTCTCGCGGCGGACCACGGTGGTCTTCTTGACATAGTAGTCGTCGTCCGAGTAATCGCCTTCGGAGGCGTAATCGCGGCGGTCACGATGGTCTCGATGGTGGTGACGATGCCGGCGACGGTCGCGTTCGTCACCATGGCCGCTCTCGCGCCGCTCGTAGCGCTCAACGGCCACTTCCTCATCGCCTCGGTACGGCCCCACCTCGCGACGCTCCCGACGCTCATAAAAGTACTCGTCCTCGTGGCGCGAGTCTTTTCTGTCTTTTCTGTCGTAGTCCCGGTCCCGGTCACGATCGCGTTCCTTCTCGCGGATCACAACCACACCGGGTTGTGGCGCCTCTTGGCGAATGACAATCGGCTGTGGTGCGGCGGGCGCTGAAGCCGGTTCGTAGTACTCCGTCTCCCGGTGCCAGCGCTCAATGTTGCCGCCGTAGCCATCTTCACGACGGTCTTCCGAGAAGCTCTCGACAACAATCTGGTCGTCCGCGCGGCGTGCAAGACGTGTTTCGCCTCGACGGTCACCGCGGTCAAGACGGTCACGGTCGCCGCGGTCGACCCGGTCAATCTCCTTTGTCTTTTCGTAGACAATACGGCTGCCGCCATCGCGGCTGTCACGGCCACCATAAAAATCACGGTCGCGCTCGCTGCGCCGTGTCGTCTCCGTCACTTCAAAGGCAGACCGTGGCCGCTCCGGGACATAGTCGCGACGGTCGACGACATCCAGCAAATTGTTGGACGAGCGCCGCACGTCGGTCGTGCGCTCGACGCGCTCAACACGATCGCCGCCGCCGCCGACCTTGTAGCGGTGCACAGTCTTCTTCTTGTAGCGCTCGTCGTTGTCGTCCGACGAGTAGACCGTGTCGCGCTCGCGGTCGCGCCGGTACGAACTCTCGTAGTAGTCGGTCTCGGGCATTGTGTGGGTTGTGAGAAAGAGAATTTGAGGACGTGAAGATGTTGGAAATGTTGGAAAACAAAAAAGGCCTTGATCGAGTAGGATCAAGTCCAGGGCTGGGGCTGTTGTGTACCCTATGCGTGTGCCCACCGGCAAAGCGGAAAATGGACCAGGATGCAGGAAATAAAGCAGGATCTGGCAGATGAGGCGAGATGAAGATTGCAAATTGTATGGCTTCTGCGTGTTGATGCGTGTTGATTGTTGATGGGCGATTTGTGTATCTCGGGTTCTGACGTCAAATGTGCAGGAAAGCGGGGGAGGGGAAATGAGAGGAAAAAGAGGAAGAGAGGAAGGAGGGAAAATACGGAAAATAGGGGAAGAGACGCAAAAGGAAGGAGCGGGAGAAACGGGAGAAAATGTTGGGAAAATAGAGAGGCAGGAAGTAAGATTTATGATGCGACTACAACAGCGAGTGAGAGGCTCTGGTGTATGGGAGGGACAGAGGGAAAGAGGGAACGGGGGAACGAGAAGGCTGGGCGCAAATGCGAGTCCAGTCAGCAGCAAGCGTCAGACGAAACGGCAAGAGCAACTGGCTGCAGAAGAGACAAAAGTAGACGGAAAGAAGAGAGGACTGCAACTCGGCGTAGGAAGGCAGGAAGCAAGAAGGAGGGCGGCTGAGGACGCAAGTAGGCAAGGCAGGCAACTAGCGGGGCAACACAGGGCCAGAGTGCAGAAAAGGCGAGAGCGAGGGAGCGAGAAAGCAGAGAAAGGAAAGAACGACTCATGATGGGTGTGACTGACTTGCCCAAGTTGCCCCCAACCAGAAGACCGCGTCAAAAGGGGCCATCTTCCTGCTTTGCGTCTCAAAGTCCGTCTGGTTCCAGCCGTTTCTTTCTCTTCTACATCGAGGCGAGAGGACTGCCCTATGACTACTCCTACTGGCACTTACTATTCTACGAAAACGGATGGGAAGAGAAGGAGGGACAAAGAGCCGTGTGACCAGGGCGGCGCAGGTGATCGTGGCAGGATGGTGGGTGGCACTTGCCGTTTGGGCTGCCCGCCTGCTTGCATCGCCCTCGGGCGCTCTTGCTTCTTTGGCGGACGGGAAACGGAATCTTGGCAGAGGCTGGTGAGTCCCAGGAAACAAGGCAGAGGAGAAGGAAAATTAGAAAACGAATGTGCAAAAAAAAAAAAAAAAGACACGAGAAGCGTCTGGAAGCCGTGCATCCGGTTCCTTCGGTACTCAGTATTGTCCACAACCCTACGAGGACGCCGGCTGGCGTGGCGAGTGTTGAAAAACTTCGTCATCGTGTTTTCTTGAAGGGCTCGGAGGGGTAAACAAGAGAGAAGGAAGGAGCCCCACTTTCCACCCCCCTGCACCTGCTGCACCTAAGATGAAAACGAGGATAACGGGGCTTTCCCAGCCACTGCATTTGCACATTTACAGGGAAGGTACCCCGAGAGTGCACTGTTTACTGGGCAGATGCGC
This sequence comes from Sporothrix euskadiensis, assembly GCA_019925375.1. Classification (NCBI taxonomy): domain Eukaryota; kingdom Fungi; phylum Ascomycota; class Sordariomycetes; order Ophiostomatales; family Ophiostomataceae; genus Sporothrix; species Sporothrix euskadiensis. The sequence continues at coordinate 44,106 of JADHKQ010000062.1, forward strand.
CACTGCCGTGCATGAATAGCGTAGCAGCGCAACAAACGGCCATCCAGGGCGAGGAAAACCAGCTGGGAAGGAGCGATGGTGGGGCATGAATGAAGGTAGAATGACGCTGTGAATTTTAGGGGGAAACGGCGACGACGGTTGGGCGCTGTTTACAACGAGGAAAGGGGTAAAAATGAAGTAAACATTTGTAGAAGAGGGACATAAATAAAACAAAGGGCCAGATGTGAAATAAAGGTACTCCGTACGTCGTACATCAAAGAACTCATCGACCGACAAACGCGTCAGAAACAGAGGGATCAAGGGGACATAGAACATTAGATCTTTGACTCCTGATAAATGCACACACGACATCGAGCAGTTTTCATCGTCTGACTTGACCTATCTCAACGGTGCGTCCGAATGTATGACTGTCTCAGTAGCTACTGTTGTACGTCGTAGTAGTCCCGTGTTCGCCGTTGGTGTTCTACTGACTCTAGCCCGTGTCTAAGCCTCTTTAGCACGGTGGCGACGGCTGGGACGGCACGAGCTTGGAACGGCGGCCGCATTCTTTGTTATAAAAACGGGCTGTCAAACACTGTGGCTGTGGTGTTGTTAGTGTTACTTATCGTTCTCTCAGGTACACTAATCTTGGGAGAAATGTCTAAAGGCACCAAAACATCACCAAACACACCTTCTTTGAGACATAACGCTTTAAGCTAAGGAAAGTCTGCTTCAATCTTCATTTCATGATAAAGGAAACACATCGAGCCTTAGACCTTTATACTTCAACCATACCACAGTCTCTCCCCTGGAGAGAATATCCACCAGTTTGTCTGGTTGCTTTTATTGGGGAGATTTGAAACAAGTACAAGCACCTCTGGAAAGAGACATGGTAGGCCACAAACTTATCACCAAGCTTAAAAAAACAAGAACCAGAAAAAGTGAAAGTCGAAGGTGAAGTGGTTCCAGCTAAGAAAGAGTATAAATATACCCACACAACCCCTGAGCGACAAAATCAAAACCAGCCTACCAATCCTCGTGCAGCCAAACTCTACAGTCTAGTTCTGTAGCCACCAGAATCCAGGCGAAGCTGCAGCACGCTTGCCAACCGTTGCTGTAGTTGGCGACGGGAAGTTGTACGAGCTCTTCTCGATGGACAGCGACGGTGCGGCTGAAGCCACAGTGCCGCCGGTGCCAGTAGCAAGAGGAGGGGCGGGATTGGTACCCGACGGGATGAGAATAGCCCTGGCAGAAGCCCCAGTGCCGGTGCCGGTAGGAACAGGAATGGGAGCTGTATTTGCCAGTCCGTCCTGAGAGGCTTCGCAGCCACAGCTATCCCTGTACCGATGGCTGTACCAGTGGGCTGGGCGATGGGATCTAGACCCCGGCGCACCACTTTCGCAGGAGGCTCTCCTGCTGAGACAGTGTTAGTAAGAGGAATGCGCAGCTGTCATAATTGTGCATAGTGCTTGAGACTTACCCCTGCAGGAGGGCAGACGCCGATCGTAGGGCGCAGGCGCGGCAACAGGAGCCGGAGCCGCGGCCACGAGGCCCAGGAAGAACAGAGATACAGCGGAGATCTTCATGGTGTGCTGTTTGCCGGGAATTGTTCTGAAATGTACTTGAGCTGTTGTTTCTACCTGGTCCACGACGGAAATCAAGACCACGAGAAACGGGAAGAGAACGGTCAAGCTTTACACTCAAAACACAAGGGGTGCTCTTCGAAGTGTCCCATCACGGCACATTTTACTCCCAGTTGCAGTCTTGATAAAAATCTGGAGCATTTAACCGGGCAATCTGTGGTTGGCGCTACGTGGAAGGGGCAATAACGCAGGTACCGACCGGAAGCGGGACCGTGCAGTGAGTGGTCAAGTCCAAGACCGAAGAAGATGTAACCGGGCATGAAGATGCATTATCTCATATTGAATCTTGAAAGCCTCAACTAATGTCTTTAAACAAGTAGACCAGAAGGAGAGAAGAAATCAAAGATCAGGCCTCGTGGGTAAAGAAATAGCTTAGTAAATATTGAAGAAATTAAAGTAGTGACGAGAGGACATTACTATATAAAACTTCGACGGAGAAATCTCGTATGTACATCTCTGACAAGCAATATATCGTGGACCACTATGAATTCGACGTTTAAAAAGTGTAGTTTTGGTTGACTTTCAGACAGACCCCCATTTGCCAGAAGCTCTTACTATCCGTAATATACCAGGCCCATCATCTTTGTGAGTCCAAATAGCAGTACTGGTACTCCGTAGTTCATAGCTTGTTGCACGTAACTTTTTTGAGGAGCGAGGCATGCTTGGCATATCTTTACGAGCCTATCGAATGTCTCGCACAGTACACTTTCTCAACCCCATTGAATATCTTGGCACTGTGATCTTTATATGGGAAAAATATGTCTGCCTTCCTCCGTTCCTGGCGGATCTGATCTTGAATCTCCACGTTTCAGCATCTGTATCCGTCTTGGGTGTTTATTCGCCCTCGCGTACCTATTGATTGCTACCCTGTTTGTTCCTGAACAAGCCATCAAGTGGCCGGTGGCTTGCCAAGGCGCACTGTTATTAGGCAATACTTTTTCGGAGGTTAGGGGATATAAGCCGGGTAGAGGATCAGACAAAAGGTGTGAGAAATATTGCAGTGGAGGTTGGCATCTCGTAATCAACGGGAAGAATGAAGCCATTTGTTCCGCAATGGGGGGCCGGTCACGGCAGATATACCAGGCCTACCAAGGCCGCCACATGCAATTGTCTGTCTGCTGATAAGAGATGAGAAAGACCTATTGATCAATTGAGCTCTCCGTCTCCCTCCTTTTTTCGCACTTGTTTTATTTTTATTTTCTCTTTATGTCCCGCCCACATGTCTCGGCCTCTCTCATATTACCCGAGCGCTTCCAGAATGTGCCGACGGCAGAAATAGAAGAAGAAGAAAACACCGGCGGAAGCTACGTTATCAGGCCGCTCATATAAGCGGCAATCAGACCAAGCATCAAAGGGAAAATAGTGAAGAGACGGGCCCAACGATACTAACGGAAAACAGCTAGAGAGATAACGATGGACCATGTTGCGAGGGAAAAGTAAAAGAATATCTCAAATAATATATCTATAAGGTATGGTACAGTACTATGCACTGATGCATATAGGCAATGTACTAGCTTCTACTCGAACTTTTGATATCTTGATGGTCCTCGTACGATGTCATTGGCAGGCTAACATCTTATAGACAGTGACTTACACCACAGGCCGCTCCACTGCCTTAGAACGTGTACCGGAACTCCTCCTCCTCCTGAATGGCGTTGTTAACCGGGTCGGCATCGGCCTTCTTATTGCAGCGAGCGAAGTACCACCACATAAGAGCCACGAGCAAAATCAGTAAGAACTGCGTCGCCACAGCGCACCACACACCCGTGCGGTACGCTGGGTACTCGCGCTCCATAAATGTGCACGACGCGTAAATTCCGCCGAGTGCCGCAAAGAGCATCTGAACACCGCTACCCACGGACCGACGGGAGTCTGAGCGCACGTTGTTCGACTGGAAGGCAATAATGGTGGGCAAGTTGGCGTTGCAGCCACTGACACCCAAAAAGACACCAAAATAACGGACACCATTATTGTGGTGGTAGGCCGTCAGGAGAAGGCCCGTCAATGTAATGGCCGAGTTGAGCACCATCCACGGCATGCGAAGGTGAGTTCGATCGGCCAGAACAGCCACAACATATGTCCAGATCATGGAAAACAAGTATGGCGGGGCACACAGAAGAAAGACCTTGGCCGTTGTGAAGCCCATCGTCGAAAGAATGGTCTGGATAAAGTAGGCAAAGGCGTAGATGGGCGCGGAGGAGCACATGAACATGAAGCCGTAGACCCACAGAGGCCAGCTCATGGCGTGGCGAATAACCTTTTTGAAGGTGAGGTGGTCTGGGTCGGCATCACCACGATCGCGCTCGACACGATCGAGAACAATCTCGAGCTCTTCACGTGTAAAGGGGCCTGTCTTTCCACTAGACAACATCTGATCGGGGAAGGGCAGAACAAACAGGTAGCCAATAAAGGCAAAGCCAATCGTGATGGTGCCCTCAATAATGAAAATCCACCGCCAGCCAGCAATACCGTGGGTGCCGTTGAGCTTGATCAGAGCATAAGCCAGAATGTTGCCAAAAGCGGACACAAACAAGTTGATCATGTACCACAGAGCCATTCGTTGCTGGACCTCGAAACGTTGATACCAACTGCTCAAAAGGTACATGCAACACGGCAGGAAGCCGGCCTCGAAGATGCCAATCAGCATGCGGCAGACAACAATCACCCGCCAGTCCTTGGCAAAGCCCATGCCGAGCATGACCAGACCCCAGCTGAAGACAAAGCCGTTGAGCTGCAGCCTGGGGCCGACGCGGCGGAGAGACAGTGTCGAAGGCATCTCGAGCAAGAAGTAGGTAATGAAGAAGACGAGAAGGGCAATTGAGTAGCGGTTGCCAATGTTGAAGCCGAGATCATGGTTCATGCCGGCGGCGCGGGCGTTGGACAGATTCACACGATCGAGACCGGCGATGGAGTATAAGATACCGAGGATCGACACAAGGCGGATATCGACGCGGCGGATAATCTTTTTTTCAAGACGGCGCTGTTCATTCGAGATCTCATCTTCGGCAACGCCCCGCTGCCGAGTCTTGAGCTCAGAAACGGGGTCCACAACATCGACCTGCTCAACGCCCGGTGCCTTGTCGGTCACCTCAGTGGCGTTGGCCGGCGGGTGTTGGGTGTCGGCCATATTGGCGGGTATGGTGGGTGTTATCGTGGGTGATGATGAGGTGAAAATTCCAAGCTACTCAAGGAAGAGTATTTTTCGAAGAGTTGGGGGTGCGGGAGTCTGCAGATGTTTTTTCTCATTGTCTCGCTGATCAATGGGCACCCTGATTTATATACGATCGGCACCGCGTATCCTGTCCCCATTCTCTCCCCATTCTCTCCTCATTTCCCCCTCACTTCTCCAGACCCAGCTCTGGATCCATCGGTTCGGTCGCTTGCCAAGGCACAGTCGGCACGTTTGTCGATGTCTTGGCGTGCAGTCATTTTCACTGGTGAGGAGAGGAGATTAGGACCGCCGGTGGATTGCGATGGCGGTGAGCGGCCAACGAAATTGTTGTTGTTTTGAGTTGACGGGTATTCATCAGCCGGCCGGAAAACGTTTACAAGATTGTGTTTGTTGGGGGCCAGAACATGGATCCAAAGCTGATAGCATGCCAAGGCTGTCTCAATCGCCCATTAGTCGTCTCATCTGCATGCAACCCCAGGTCCACCGATTAAGTAGTCAGTAGTGGTATTGGCTTTTTACAGCGATTTCGGCACCATCCATGAGTCGCATGACTTGAAAACTTTATCTTTGATTTGACTTGTAGAAACTTGAGTCACAAAGTAGAAGTGCAATCGTGGCTTCATCAGAGGGACGTGAAACTAAGTTGCCTAGAGCAGGTTTCGTTCGTTCGTGACTTCTTGGTGTATATAGATGCTTTTACATGGCCCGATGTGGCAACGAGACATTGGTCGGGACTCTCTCCCAAGGAGACAACGTTGGCAGTATGGGATTTATATCTAGGGCAAATGAGAATATTAGGAGTGCTGTGCAGAATAGAATTTAGAGCTGGCATGGACTGCCCGCTACTATGCAGTTGACCGTACGAGTGTAAACCAAAGGAGGCCTGCAGACCTCGAAAAGGTGGAAGTCTCACTAAGTAAAAAATAATGTTCAATGTCGAGCAGGCATGTGCCAGAAGAGGTAAAAACGGTAATCCACGCCGAATCTCGCTCCCCTATCGCACGGCATAAGACGACGGAAAGCGCGAGGATGTGAGAGGGGAAGTGCAAAACGATTGTGGGTCGGAACAATGGTACTGCTAAGATTTTGCTGGTGGCCAGACTAAACCCCCAAAGTATTCGGAGTTGTGGCATGAACGAAGTTGGACTGGCTGGTCAAATAGATGCTCCGAGCATAAATAGAAGATATGGAGTTGCGGCGTGAAAAGACTCTGTAAAGTGATGACACAGAAGCCAGTTGGTGTAATAAGTCTGGCGAAAGGACGACGGGTAAAAAAAGAATTAACCAAATAAAGCAGCAACCGAGTCAATGTTAGACATATTGAAGAAACGCAAAAAAAAAAAAAAAAAAAAAAAAGACCAAAAATTGAGAATTCGAATGGTGCTTCTGTAAAAGAAGCGCATCAGGATTTGAGCCCGATGCGGGGGTCGAACCCGCAACCTTGAGATTAAGAGTCTCACGCTCTACCGATTGAGCTAACCGGGCGTTCGATCTCGTTGATGAATGACGGCGGCACTTGTCAGGGTCCAAATACACCGCGTTGGTTCTGCGATTGCGGCAGCGACAAAATAAGAGTAGCCCGATAACCGTTTGAAAGCAATGAGAAAAAGTTCAGAACAAAACGCCACAAACTTTTGAATGATTGCAGGAATTGGCGTTTGAAATCAAATTAAGGTTGTGCAGGCGCTGTCTGCTGCTGCCGCACGCCTTCCTTCGCGGACCTAGCATTGGGCAGCGCTGATGGCGCTGGACAACAGCGAACCTACGTCGCACCTTCCTTAACAACATGCTCGTTCCTTCCCACCCGACCTTACCTGACAGTTGCACTTGCCGGTTTTAATTGAGCTTAATTTGACAGCATACATCGAGAACTACAGCCTAATTTTCTACTGTACGGATATTCACACAGTTCTGATTTCTGGTTTAAACATGCGACAGATTCTTAATTAATTAGACGGCATCGCTCACAAAACGTCAACATTATCTAACTTTCCCGAGAAAAAAAAAGCCAAGCTAAAGTATAATTCTACACAGTCTGCACCTCTCTATTTCCATTTGGAGCAGTGACAGTCTCCTCAGCTTTGCCAGATGCAGAGTCGTGGAGACCTCGGACGTCAACAGGCGGCCAATGCTGGGAAGAGAGATGCTGAAAATGATTCCGATGCCACTGAACGTAATGGTACGGTACGCGTTGGTGCTGGCGGTAATAGTGGCCAGCGAGATACCAGGCACCGCCTGAAGCGCAGTAGTATCGCCACTACTAAGGACGATAAAAGCGGCGACCGATGATGCTGGCAGGCTGGCATTTTCAACAGTAGGCGGGATCATGCTGCCAATGTTTTCAGTCAAACGGTTCGACAGATTGATAAGAAGGACAGCACCAACAACGATTGTGGCGATGACGTAGGCGGACTTCCACGGGTAAACTTAACCGCCCCACCATGGCGACGAGGAGATAGTAGGCACTGCATTGTTAGACACGATAGATAAACCATGTGCATAGTGTGATCTTTAACGTACCCTCTCTAGCCGACACTTGTCTTAAACACAAAGGCATATGAGATGACTGGCGCGAATCCACTGGCGAATAGACTCTAGATGTAGCTGCAGTATGTCAGTTAGAGTATATATGAGAGGGGCAGATATTGGCAGCGTACATATAGCCATTGGCGAGAAGGCGATACTTCAACGGGATCAACTCGTTAAGCGTGACTAAAAGAAAAAAAAATGATAAATCAGTACGAGGTATACATCTCGAAAGACATAAAGAGGCATGCCGACTTACATGCAACCTAAATCTGGTAGGAAGCACCGAGGCCAACAAAGTGTCTCTCCAGCAATGAGAGCCGGGATGTCCTTGGCCGTGGCGCACACGATTGTGCCAGGTGTACCCAAGCAGGCACCGCCATCATGAACCATCTTCTCCCAAACAGGCCAGATAAACGTCCGACGAGAATCAGACAGACACCAGTTGTCAAGGTGTATGCTAGGGCGACCCAGGCGAGGTGTGGGTCAAGGCCAATGTCGGCATCGATATAGGTCAGGATGGGAGCGGCAAAGGCAAACCCGCCCACACCACAGGCAAAACTGATGCAAGAGCCAGCATAGAGCCCAGGAACTGGAGACTGCGGAAATAGCCCCTGGGAAGGTCAGACTCGTCGACAGTGAAGTCGGCACCGCGGATGTCGTCCGAGTCGGGAACCGAGCGGGAGGCGTCCTTCTAGGCGTGGTCCTTATAGTCTAGCTTTGGTTCCGCCATGGTCGACATTTGGAAGCAGGGAGTCAGAATCAAAGAAATGAAGAAGACGGATAGAATGAAAAAAGGGCAAGTTTTGACGAGAACTGGGAGGAATATACAGGCACGTGAGGGAAGGTGGATGTCTTCACACAGGGGCATCATGACTACTCACGGAAACGACAACAACAACGGCGTGTCAGCCTATTATACACCCCACCCAAAGACATGTAGACTTCAAATCCTCAAAGCTCCATTGAGGCAAGGTGTCCTAGCTTCCCCAGACATTCGACAGATCTACCCCGGATTCCGGGTCATTTTGGGAAGATTCCTGGGGACTGGTGTGATCCACGCTCGACGCCGCCCAGTCTTACCCGGACGCCCAGACTACTGAATCATCCGACCAGAAGAAAGGTCAATCATACCATATGGAGGTTATCCTTATCCACGGCAAACAGAGGCGTTCCTTGTCTTTGCCCTGTCATCGTTGTTTTTTCAATTTTTCAAAGTTGCACTGACTAGCTAGCTCCTGCATCGCAAGAACCAGGATGTCGGGAGTGTTGTCTTGGGGTCTTACGTCTTACTTTGGCTGGCGAGTGGTAATCAAAGGGACCAAGGAAGCAGGGCACCGCCAACAGCGAGGGGCACACAATTAAATTCCCCATTTCAGATCGCCGGCTGGTAGTTCAATATGAAATGTCCAAACGGAGACAAGGCAGACAGTAGGAGGTGCCGCATCATCACCTTGGGCTCGTTGGAAAGATTCCCTCTATCTCCGCAAACCTCCCACCGCTTTTAGTGTGCTATGGTGCGGTGCTAGCGGCTTTATGTGCTCAATATGTCCACACTAAGCCCGCTGTGGCCCGGCTGTCCCCAGCCTCGGCTTCCATCCCTCCCACATTTTTTTGTTTGTTCTGTCAGAAGCACAGAAGCTCTGCTCTTATGCTTGTGTTCGCGTTTTCTTGACCAGTCCCCGACTAATCTCACGAAACCCAATCAACCACCGCCTATCACCGCCAACCAAGATACCACGCTGCACCAGCTCTCAATCCCCGCACTCAGTTTCTGCGGTGTGTATTCCCGTTCCTGTTCCTGTTTTCTGTGCCTGTCTGTTGGGTAATCATCTTCCATACCCCTCTTTTCTCCAATTCAACATCAGCAATCTCCAACCTTCTTTGTAGCCTTTGACTACCACGTCGCCCTCGTTTCAGACCACCACCACCACCACCACCAACACTATTACCACCGCCACAATGTCCCACGGCCCTCTCAACCCGGAGACATCGACGTCTCTCCCGTCACCGCCCTTTGTCCACCTCAAAGGCATCCCCAACTTCCGCGACCTCGGCGGATATGCCATGTCCTCGGGTAGAGGGAAGGTCCGCCGCGGCTACATCTTTCGCTGCGGCGAGCCGACCAGCGCCACCCCCGAAGCCGTCGACACTATCCGCGGCCTTGGCGTGACGCACATTTACGATTTGCGTTCGCTCCCCGAGATACAGAAGATGCAGGTTGCCGGCACAGGCCCCAAGACGGTCGACTGGCCGGGCGTGACGCGTGTTTTTACGCCCGTTTTCCGCGAGCAGAGCTACGATCCTGTCAGTTTGGCGAAACGGCACGCTGATTACCAGGACGAGAGTCCCAAGGGCATGGTGAATGCGTACCGGGCCATTCTGACTGAGGGCGCGACGTCGTACGGTGTTATCCTCAAACACATTCTGGAGGACGCACGCGCGGCCAAGCAGCGAGGCTTCATTATCCACTGCACGGCGGGCAAGGACCGCACGGGTGTTTTGGGTGCACTTCTTCTCAGCTTGTGCGATGTCCCTGACGAGGTGGTCGCTGAGGAGTACAACCTGACAGAGGCCGGTCTCGGCCAGTGGACGGAGCTGCTTGTGCAGGCTGTTCTGAAGCAGGGCGCCACCTCCGAGGCCGGTGCACGGCGCATGGTTGGTGCCCGCAAGGACAGCATGCTGGACACGCTCAAGATGCTGCGGGATGAGTTTGGCGGCGCGGCAGCGTACATGGAGACAAAGTGCGGCCTCACCAAGGAGGAAATTGGCGAGGTCAAGGAGTTTTTGATTGTGAAGGAATAAGCCGGTATTTTTTATTTGAAAAAAGACGAAGCGCATGCATGCATAGGTTACATATAGAGCCATATAAATCAAGCACTACACTATTGTCATTCATCGTGTCCGTCGTGTCTATGTTATTAAAGTACAGGCCAGGCTACTCTTCAACGTGAATACCGACGGACGCTATCAAGTATTTGGCTCGCACTAAGCCACGGCTCACGATTAACAAGTGCGTCCACGTCGAGAGTGTTTCATACCCTCAGCGGATGGCAAGATCGTCCGCGGTCGCTGGTGCCGCAAAGGCAAAGAAAGGGTTGTTGTAGGTCAGGATCAGCTCGATAAGCGATGCATAGCAGGACCACAACACGAGCTGTGTGCCCAGTGTTTGTTGTAACAAGACTTCATCAAACGATTCGAGGAGAAGCACACACTTGCCCAGACAGTCGTTGGCGTCACTGTCCTGAACGGGTGCGGATATAATGAGTAGTAGGCCCATGTACATATTTGTTTACATTTGATTTTACCGTTTATTATTTATGTGCCATCACGACATTGAATAGTGGCACTCGCAATCTCATCGCAAGACGTAAAATTGCTTTATTAACTGATGTAGGGACGTTTGAATAGTATATTGCCCAATCACATCTACGCAGGCGTGTTGACTTGCGGCTCTTTATCCTCTAGAATTGGTACCACACCGCGCTTCTCCGGAACAACGCCATTTTCACGGTCGAGGCGCTCCTGTCTCTCAACGCGACCCTCGCTCTTGGGGTCAAAGTAGGCTTCAGAGTGTTAGTATTGTGCATACACATGCAATTTGTTTCGATTTTCAGAGGAAAGAAAAACTCACGCTTCTCGCCAAAAACAGTCGTACGGATGCCGCGGCGCTTCTCTTTGTATGTGCCGGGAATGACACGATGCACCGAGCACCTGTTGTCCCAGAACGCGACACTGCCGACCTCCCACTTCCACCGCACATAGTGGTCATCTGCGGAGTGGATATGGTACTGGAAGAAGTCGAGCAGCTTGTCGGCCTCGACCTTCTTGAGCTCGGCAAAGCCGGTGACAAAGCCGGGGTTGACATTCAATGCCTTGAGGCCAGTGACCGGGTGCGTGCGGACGGCTGGGTGGTGCGTGTCAATGGGCGGCCGGTTGGGGCCAACACCCCATAGATCCAAAATGGTATCGTACTGTAGCCGGCTTGTGTGGACAGCATGCAGACCATCAACAAACGTCTTCATGGCCTTGCTCAGCGCATCGTACAATCCATACTGAGAGATCCACGCCGTGTCGCCGCCCACGGCCGGGTGCTCCTCCATCCGTAGCATCGAGTACGATGGCGGGTTGATCTCAAACGAAGTGTCGGCGTGGAAATCGCCCGACGGCCAGGGAGTGTAGCTCAGGATATCGCGGTGGTCCTCGGTGCTGCCCTTAATGACCACATGGCGCACATCCTTTTGTGCTGGGTGCCGGTCCAGGATGCCGTAGTGCTCAAACAGCTCGACCTGCTTATCCGTCGTCAAGTCTTGATCGCGGAAGAAGACGACACCACGCTCCGTTACCAGAAGGGCGAGCTCGTCCAGCTGCTGCGGGTTGAGCTGTGAGAGCTGCACATTTTCCAGGACCGTGCCGATCGACTCGGTCAAATCGATACGCTTGGCCACGGAGAACAGCGCCCTTTTCTCTGGATCAGCAAAGAGGGCCCGGTCCTTGTCGGGAAAGACTTCTTCGCGCAGAGCCTCTGGAGGAACGTGCGCCTGGATCTTGCTGTTGAACGCAGGGTGGATGGTGATTGGGAACCCCGAGTCGGGTGAGATGTGCTTGTGGGATTCGAGGTTACCCATGGTGGTGGGGGTAAAAGAAGTTAATGATCGAGTTTGGTATTGCCACCCAAGATATTGTCTTTCTATTCGACTGTTACTTTTGGTTATTTTGAGTTATTAAGATTCGTTTGTTGTCAAGATTATGTTCGTTTGAATTCAAAGCAATTTTCCAGACGAGGTTTTCTATTTTTCTTAGAAAAAAAAAACCACAGTCAGTCATAATGACAGTAAATCGTACGGCATTTGGCATTTAATTGATTTCTAACCGTTAAACTCATTACACGGATACTGCCCGCAGGAAGTGTTTCTCCATGCCATCACATCATCTGTCATGTCGATGAGATATATTTATGTTGTCAATTGTTTAGTGCGTGCAAAGTATTGCATCCCATTGGCCGAGCATTATTACCGTAACTCCGTTGTTTAGACCCGAATTCCCGGGGTGCTTTGTGCAGATTGCGCACTTTTATGCAGTAGCCTGTGCGTGCCAAAGCCACCAGGCGCCGACTCGTGCTAAAAAGCCCCGTTTAAAGAGTTGCTAGTAGATGGCGCCATCTCAAGCCTCAATGATATCTTTTAGCTCCACGATTGCGTATTTTGATATTTTGATAAATGCCACCACGGCCCAAATTCAAGATACTGCCTCGGGCGCCTCCGACTAGAACAGGAGTTTTCTGCAAAACTGACAAAACAGTGAATTTCATAAGATAGTGGGTCACCAGTCAACAAAAAGGAATCAAACATCACGATGTAGGAAATCTATAAAAAATATCGGTCTAGATCCAGAGAATAAGAACCTCGGAGATGATAGAAATTCACAAATCGAAGAGTAAAATAAAAACAAAGAATAAACATCTCCGCGCAGCCATCATGAAAGCTTCGCCCATGGTCTCACAACCAACAAACAAAACGACATTCTCACCATCGCAGCATGGCTCATTCGACTCGCCCCGACTGTTTGGATGGAATCCGCTGTTCCTCTTGAACTTCCAGAAAATCATCCAATAAAACGTATGCCCTGATCTTGCCATGACTGCCCGCACCGTCCGGCTGGGTCCTTGCCACGAGTCATGTAAGTGCCGGGCGCATCCAATCTCGTCAGCCCTTTCATCTGACATGACATGTGTACGACGTCGAAGACGACGTTTTTTGTAGTGTAAAGGGGCCCAACTAGGGACAGCTAGCATTTTCGCTTGCCCTTTACACGGTACAGGTCGAATTCGCCATTCTGCAGTCTGCTAACATCACACCTTAGCGTGGGAGGAAAGGGCCAAGCAGCCGCTGGATCTACCCAATATTTGTGGGGGCCAAGTGGTATCCTATGTGTTTTGTTCTCTCTTGCTCCTCGTTCTCAGTGTATATCCTCTCAGTCTGTTGCCTTCCTTGCTATTTTCTTGCTGTGCGCAACTATGTCGTACTAGCCCCAGTTCTCTCTGTGTCCCAATATCCACTTGAACAGTCTTGTGCAGCCAAGCGGATGACGTGCCGTCTCAAAACAATGGCATCAGCAGCCTAGAGCAACGTCGGTACATTATTCTCTAGTTTCTGGTGGCTATCCCTCGCGCTTTCCCACGCCTCTGGTGTTGTTCGGTACGCCTGGAGTTCCATTTTGGGACATTTTGCGTACAGAGAGAGTTGTACAGATTCTTGACGCCTCCAGACGACTAGCCTTGTGCAGAGTCTGACAGTCGACGACAATGCATTGCCATGGGCACGACATGGGCAGGGCTATTCTTGTAAATAAAACGGGCTGCAGATCGTCTCCTACTTGACATGACAGACGACCATTGTACAGAAATGTCTTTATTAGTGAAGCAATACGCACGCCCCATGTCACCATATAACAACTGACATTACCACTTCCTTCATTCTATCCAAACAACCGACACACGCGAGTGTCCATCATTCTTTCTTTCCTCATCCTACCTCGCATTTCTTACCACTATATCTCTCCTGCATATCCTCCGCAATGGCGTCAACGCCCACGTTTGAGGAGAAGCAGGTCGGCGTGTCGACCGATGCCAGCTACAGCGATGGCTACCACTCCGACAGCGATCGGGACTGGTCAGATGACGAGGAGAAGAAGCTCGTCCGCAAGTGAGTACCCCAGCGGCAGAGCACACACATATGAATCACATGCTGACAAGTCAGGCTCGACTTCTTGGTGATGGCCTTGTTGACGCTGGCTTTCTTTGCCCTGCAGATCGACCGTGGCAACATCGGTAACGCCCTGACCGACAACTTCCTCAAAGACGTCGGCATCACCCAGTACCAGTTCAATGTCGGTCAGCAGCTGCTGTCGTTGGGCATTGTCCTCCTCGAAATCCCTAGCAACATCATCCTGTACAAGCTGGGACCTACCGTCTGGATCGGCGCCCAGATCATCGCCTGGGGCCTCGTGGCTACCTTCCAGGCCTTCCAGCACGGCCTCGGCCCGTACCTTGCGACGCGCCTGCTGCTCGGTCTCTGCGAGGCTGGCTTCATCCCTGCCGGCCTGTACACCATTACGCGGTGGTACAAGCGCGACGAGACCAGCAAGCGGTTCTCGTGGTTCTTCATCGGCAACATGCTCGCCGGTGCCTGCACGGGTCTGATTGCCTATGGCATGTAAGTTATCCGCGCTTGAGATAAACCATTTCTATATTATGCACCAACTAACAAATCAGCCTCCACATGCGTGGCGTTCGTGGTCTTGCTGGCTGGCAATGGCTTTTCCTGATCGAGGGCATGTTCACCATTGTCATCGGCACCCTGTTCATAACCTTCTTCCCCAAGAGCCCCAGCAACCCCGTCTCTATCCTGGGCATCCGCTACTTCAACGAGCGCGAGATCCACATCCTGTCTCGCCGCGTCCTCCTTGACGACCCGTCCAAGATCCACACACACACCCACATCAGCGGCGCCGAGATCAAGGCTGCCCTCACCAACTGGCGTCTCATCCCCCACGTCCTGCTGACCATCGGCGCTCTGTCGCCCGCCTCTACCATGATGTCGTATGCCCCGACGCTCGTTGCCTCGTTCGGCTACGGCAAGCTCCGTGCCAACGCCATGGCCTCCATCGGTGCCTGGATCCTTCTTGTCACAAACATTACCTGGGGCTTCGTGTCAGACAAGTACAAGCGCCGTGGTCCCATGGTTTTCTTGGGTCTGTTGATTTACTGGGGTTTCCAGCTCGGTAACCGTCTGGCCGTCACCTCCAAGAACTCCCACCTGCGCTTCGGTCTGTTAGCTGTCAGCATCGCTTTTGGCTCCAACTGGCACCCTGTCAACGGCTCCTGGATGGCGTCCAACGCCAAGAGCTCCGGCGAGCGGTCCATCACCCTGGCCATCTTCATCATGTCGGCCAACACGTCCGGCATCGTCGGTAGCCAGCTGTTCCAGGCCAAGGACAGCCCGCTGTACAAGACCGGCTGGACTGTGATTCTGGCTCTGGTGTCTGTTGGTCTTGTCATGTCTGCCATTGCCAACATCCAGTACTACCTGCTTAACAAGAAGAAGCAGCGCGAGGAGCCGAATGCTGATGTCGATGAGCTGTACAAGATCTAGATTTGGTGCATTTTGATGAAAAAAAAAGAGATAAGATATGGTGGGGGTTCGAGAGTAAATAGATAAAAGGAGATCAAGTAGCGACTAATACCCATATATGATGTTAACACGATAACCGTGCACAAACTTTGTCCGGAACCAAAATCCGACATGCAATGCGCACTCGGTGAGGCTGTACTAATACCGGAATCAGTTCCCGCGCTGACCTGCTGCAATATAAAGTGCGTGTTCTAAGGCTCACCGTATTTGATCTAGTGAGACTACGTAGGCTACAACATATGTTTATTTTGCCATGGTTTTATAGCCCAGCGGCCACGAAATAAATATCTGATAACCGTCGCAGGAGATGTTGTGGTCTCATTGATGCAGTAGGCCTGCCAGTATCCAATAACCGTTTCTGCCATTGTCTCGTTGTAACAGATGCCATGGGTACAGTGAGCAAGGCCGATTAGAAAGTTATCGTTGCTACAGAGGCAGGGCTCTGGGTAGACCGCACTCCAGAGACGTAGACTGGGCCAGCATGTGCATCATGCAGCTCTTTCCACACTCGGGTAGCTCTTGATAGGTGATGGTGGACATTGACTTGGGCGAGGTATCAACGCCTGAGGCTGGCATATATTCGGCGCCCTTGCACATGCCCCATTCAGGCTGGCTAAACAAAGACCTGGTGATAATCCTGCCAGCTCCACGACCTTCAGGCCAGACAGAGGAGGGTTGGAAGACATTTTGAAACTATGCAGAGAGACAGGGTTCACGTGAAGGGATAAGACTTGACAGAAAAGAAAGAAAATACTGGCTACAATGAGACTCGTTGTAATTTGACAAATTCAATTTATGTCCTCTGGTCTGTATCAAGCTTTGAAGAGCTTTTGGTCGCCCAGTCTCGCCGGTCGCGCCCAGAACGGCGACGTTGATGGGAGAAGCCATTGTGAGTAAAATTGAAGAACGTCAAAGTGTAGATGTATCGATAAATTAAAGAGCTGCATGGCGAGATGCTTTTGCATTCATGTTCAATGGAAATCGGACATTTTCAGCCTGTTGAATACACGCAAGTCACAAGCGGGGTAGCTGTCGTTCCTTGGCCGTGGCGCCTTGCTTTAAAGCTGTAATAGCACAAAGGTGGGAGCCATTAATTGTATGCTCTACGGAGTACAATCTAAAGCGATCTAAATCTAACCTACAAAGTGATTGCACGCTAGATCTTGCTTTTGCTTCGTGGCTCGTCCTGCTGCAATCTTACAACACCTTCCTGAATACAGGTGGCAATCAAAACACCGCTTGCCGTCCAAACTCTCTGGAGAACCAGACCCCTCTCCTCGCCAGCCCATGGCGACTCGGCCTCGACAAGCAGCCATTCGTCTGCACGCACCTCCTCTGCGTTGTGAAAGAAAATGCTATGGCTCAAAGTGACCATCATGCCAACAGTACCTGGAGAGCTTCCTTGAGAGTTATCTATCCGCTCTTCCTCTGCCAGTTTTTGAAAGGCAAGCACCGTCTGTTTACCCAGCGGCGTGTTGATATCGACGGAGCGCTTAAGGTCTTCGACGGAGGAGCCGCCCAGGAAGCGTTTTGCTCTGTGCACGCGGGACACCGTGCCAATAAAATAGGCGTCGGAAATGTAGGCAAGCGCTACCAGATTTGCTGCGATGCCGTTGCTGGCGTCCTCCTTGATCTCGGCGTTGTGGGTTGGGCGGATTCTGGACCACTGGAAGAGACGCGTGGTTGCGGGCGAGGCCTCATAATCTTGTCTGGGGAGACGCACGCTTTGCATTAAGCTGCCCCAGTCTGTCTGGCTCGTGGCGGATATCTGAGCGACATCAATCGTGGCTTTTGGCTCGGTTGGTGGCCCTTCCGCCCAGATGTCTGACGGCGGTGCAGACTGGTGTTGTAGTAGCCTTTTCGTTTTTGTTGCGGCGGTGTTGCGCGCAAAGCTCACTGTCGCAGAAAAAGCGACCTCGCCAGATTGCTTTGCTTCAACAGACCAGACGCCCACCGTCTTGCCCTCGCGCACATTGTTCACGTGGTAGAAGATGGGCTTGTCGCTCACGGCGGCGCGGATGAAATGGCAGTGCATGCTGTGGACGACAAATCCTGTCGGGACAGCGGCCTGGACAACAGCGAGCGCTTGGGCGATAACGGCGCCGCCATATAGTCCACGGGCCCAGACGGGCTGCCAAAGCGGCAGGCTATTTCTGAAAACATTTGGCCCCTTTTCGTAAGCTGGCTCAAACGCGAGCATACGCTCCGTGAGCAGTTGACGCCGGTCCATCGTGTATTGTCGAGTTTAGATCGTGATGGTGTGAAGTCTCTGTAAGAAACTCAGGGTTCGGGCCTAAGATGGCATGACATGTAGGGCTTCTTTAAGATTGGTCAGAACTCTACCAGAGAGCTGGAAAGTGCGGAGTAACGTCGATAGCTGCTGTCGACAGGTCCCGAGCCTCGGCATTTTTGTAGGACGTAATTACCCACTAATTTCGCAGGACATTTTGTTCTCCCATGGGGTAAAGTATTTCTAGTGGTTCTGAGAGAGGATTCAGATGGGATTCGTTGTAATACGACGTAGATTGGGCACAGTTAAGTTCTTCTTTCATGACGACCATTATTCAAATTCATATTGAATTTTCTTGCTGCTTTTTCTCCAACGTTGCCCGCCTCCTGCCTCCTTACTGCCTACATTCTAACCTACTATTGCGTGCAAAATATTCTTTCCTCACAAATGAGCCTGCAACCGGAGTCTTATTTTTGTGTCCGACAGAGCAAAATCGTTGCGATTTGCCCTGCTCCGCACTCTGTCTGCGTCCGCCTCAGAGACGCCCCGCGCCTCGACAGCCGGATTTTAGCCCAGCCACGATGTCTTGGCATGCTGCCATCAGCACGCTTGTAGACGTTAATGACCACCGCACCGCCCAGACCCAGTTTGTGCTGTAGCGCCACCGACGTGCCCTCGACCAGCCGGTTGTTGGCCCAGCCGCGCAGCTGCCACGACATCCCTGCACACTGTGCCAGGCCCGTGGTACCGATGGGATGGCCCTTGGAAATAAGACCGCCCGACGGGTTGATCACCATCTTACCGCCGTAGGTGATATCGCCGTTACGGACCAAATCGTGGGCTTTTCCTTTCGGGCAGAACTCGAGTGCGTCCAGTGTCACCATCTCGTTTGTAGAAAAACAGTCGTGCAGCTCACAAACGCGCACATCACCAGGTGCCACCCCGGCCCCTTTCAAAGCAGCACGGGTGGCCTTCTGTGTCATGTCGTAACCAACAAGCTGGATGGCGCTCTTCTTGAATGTCTCGGGCGAGTCAGTATGGAAAGCCTGGCCGGCCATGAGAACAGCCTGCTTGAGGAGATGCGGCCGCGCATCTAGGAATTTCTGGGAGACAATAACTGCCGCGGCAGCGCCATCACTCGTAGGGCTGCACTGCAGTGTCGCCAGGGGAGCGTAGATGTTTGGTGAGTCCTTGATCTCCTGGAGCGTGTACTCTTTGCGGAATTGCGCGTATGGGTTGCGCTACGAATGCTCGTGGGATATGCGTCCAATCTCTGCAAAATCCTCTGCCGTGGCGCCGTATCTACTCTGCTAGTAGTTAAACGAAGAAAACAACTATTTTAAAACAGGTAAACATACTTCTCCATGTATTCACGACCGGCGTTGCCAAAATACCGGGCCGTCAGGGGTGACTTGGGATCCAGACCACGCTGTTCGTGCATCTTAGCGGCGAAGACACCGCTAGAGCCTGGGCGGTCCACGTCGTCTTTGGTTGTAATGCCCGTAATGGTGACAGCAGCTCTGCCTTTGTCCAAAGTCTAGACGAGCTTGGGGTACGCGACAAGCGTGCCTGATGTTGGAAGCGGATACTTGGGGATATCCAAATAGTGCTCGCCGTGAAGGAGCATGTTGTTTGGCAAAAAAGTTGGGAACAAGATCTTTGAAATCAAACGAACGCTTGGCAGTGGTGGCGGGAATCACGCCGAACGTGGGCAAGACATGGAAGCTAGGGTGTTGCTCAAACACAAGCGGCAACTGGTCCTTGGTGGTGCCGAGAGAAATGTTGTAGAGGATGGTGTCCTTGTCTGTGAAGGACACTTTGGTGCCAATGGGCTCAGCTGCTTTGGCCTTCTTGATACTGGCAAGGTAGTCTTTTTTTGGTGTAGCAGTTGATGTTGGCCATGATGCGCGCACGAGAGTCAGCCGCCGACTCTGGGTGGTCGGCGCGGCCGTCGTCAAAGTTGACAATGGTATCAGAGTGCCTGATGACCCCTGCCGGTGTGAGAGGCCTATCCAAGGCAAAGTTGTAGCCTCCGGTTCAAGCACTGCTGCTGCTGACCTGCTGGTATGAGAAGTCGGACGAGGACGAAGAAGAGACGTGGCAGCTGATGGGTGTTTCCCTGTCTTTGGCAAAGTCCTTTGACATGCACCGCGATCAGCACCTCCGGAAGAAGGTCTGGTGGTCTTGCTTTGTACGAGACCGCTATTAGTATGAGTATTTAAAACCTTAGAACGGCGCCTAACTATTTTGGTTGTATCCCTTCATCCAGTCAAATAGCCATTGCAGTCTTGTCACTGTCCTTCGACACATCACTCTTTCCTTATCCTCAGGCACCCCGCATTTTCACCATTATGATGGGAAATACTCTCGCGCTGTCTGTGGTTAGCTCCTCGACCGTCGTTAAGGCCGCAGGTCCTCGGTGACCTGTTTCCTTCCAAGTCTGGGGGTATGTGGAGTATGCCGCTGTGACGCTGCTGGATACCGCCTGCGAGACGGAGTTCCACCCTGACCAGCTGGATATTGCCTGGGTCGAGCTCATCGCATCCAACGCCATCCTTCGGGTGAATGTGACCAGTGGCGAGGAGACCCGATTCCCTCTCAAGAACCCCGTCGGTCTCCTAGGCGGCATGGAGTTCCTGCCGGACGGCTACCTGTGGTTCTCGGAGGTTGTTGGCAACCGCATTGGTACCATTGACGTCAACACCAAGGGGATCAGGGAGCATGAGATTCCGACGCTGCTGTCCCTTCCCCAAGTAAGGACTGCATCATCTGGTGGATGGGCACGGGCAGCGGCAACTTTGGCACCATTGACGTCACTACAGGCGAGGTGACAGAGATCTCTATTGCTGCTCTTCGTGCTGCGGGCAACTCCACCGTTGTGGGCGATCCTAGCATCGGCACCTCGGCTGCTCTGTCTTTCCCTAGCCCCATCCGTGTCGGTAACGACGGCAAGGTCTACTTTTTGAGGAGAACCTGGTCTTCCTTGGCAACCGCGTCGCGCAGTACGACCCCAAGACGCAGCAGCTCGTCGAGTTCACCACGCAGACCACCCTCAGTACCCCTTGCGATCTGAACAGCCAGCACTCTGACTCCATCTACTTTGCTGAGTTTACCGGCGCACATCTTGGTCGTCTTGACTATCAAGTTGGTCTGAAAAAATGCTAGTAGTTACTTCTTGTCTATATTCTCACTAACCGTCAGCCGCAAGTCAATTCAACTCACACTGTTACTCTTCCAGCTATGTAAAGCATGAAGACTCTTTGAACTTGAAACCATCTGGCAACCAGTATTCAATATCAACTACTCCACGAGAAGATAATCAATCCTTGGTTTTTATTCGAATATTTAAAACATAATTCTTGTTTATCATCATGCAAAATGATTAAGTAAATTTTGTTGAGATTGTTTGCAGTGAAATTTTCTTAATTTTTGTTTCTAAATTTGTTAATTGGAAAACAGAAATACAAATAAGGCGAAAATAAAACCACTGACCAAAATCCGCTCACCTTTGGTTTCCGGAATGATATCACGGTTAAAATGTTGCAAT
This sequence comes from Sporothrix euskadiensis, assembly GCA_019925375.1. Lineage (NCBI taxonomy): Eukaryota > Fungi > Ascomycota > Sordariomycetes > Ophiostomatales > Ophiostomataceae > Sporothrix > Sporothrix euskadiensis. The sequence continues at coordinate 65,395 of JADHKQ010000062.1, forward strand.
CACGGAATAAACTTTATATTGCCTTTTGCCATGACCTCTGGATCACTTGGAGCCCACGTGTTATTTCCACACTTACAGTAAAGGTCATCGCTGAGCGGAAGAAATGGGTTCATCCGGAACATTGCGACCTGATTGGCAGTTCTCTTCCGGGGCCAAGCCACTACCCAACGATGGACCAACACCAGACACCGGGGCGCCAGGACCCATCAACGAGGCGCTATCGTCTGTCCGTCCTATTTTTGTTTTCCGGGGCAAGGCTCACTGGAAAAGCCGGGGTACAGGCGGCTAAGCTGGGACTGCGGGGATAATTATGTGTCCACAGATGACAGCCGCTGTCATCGCCAGAAAAAGAGGCGAATAGAGTACATGCAACCCCATGGGGATGTCGTGTCGGATGAATGTGGTAGTGGTATCTGGTCGAAATATTGGTCCTCGTCGAACTGCCATTGATAAGTGAGACCAGGGGATGAGCTCCACTGAGAATAACAAGGGGTATATCATTGGTGGGATCTGCTCGCCTTCCAACGTTTATCAGAAACAGCGCTTCCATACTACTCTTACAATCCTCAACATAAGACCTCACAAGTTGATCTACAGAACCGCAACACCAACACAAAATGTCAACGGTCGACGAAAAAATCTCGCCCACCATATCCAAGATCGAAATGGGCCAGCATCACGAGGCCGCACTGCACTCCGATGATGCAGAGCTCTCTGTTGACCACAGAAACTACCTGGTGGAGATGCATGGCACGGCTGAGCTTGACCCTGTACCATGCTTTGATGATGCCGATCCTCTGAACTGGCCGAAATATCGAGTACGTATCTTATGACTTGGACATGTCGACTTCAAACTTTTTGCTAACCTTTCTCATAGAAAATTATCAATCTTGTCCTGGTTGCCTTCCACGCCATGATGGCCACGTTTACTGCGGCGGCTATTCAATCTGCTTAAGTCAACATCGCCAAAGACCTCGAAATATCCCTACAGAAGGCCTCTTACCTCACCTCCCTGGTGATTGCCGTATTGGGTGGAGCTCCACTCATCTGGAGACCAATTGCACGCGTCTATGGTCGACGTCCGGTCTTTTTGGTGTCGTTGATTTGCAGTCTCGTGGGCAACATTGGCTGTGCAGCGAGCCACTCATACTCAACAATGGCATTTTGTCGCGCCTTGACGGCTTTTTTCATCGCCCCCGCTGTGGCCATTGGCAGTGGCGTGGTCACGGAGATCTTCTTCAAAAGAGACCGCGGCCTCTATATGGGCATTTGGGCAACTATGGTGACTCTGGGCGTTCCCATCGCACCGTTCTTGTTTGGGTTTGTTGCACTGCGGGTCGGCTACAGATGGATCTACTACGCTCTTGCGATTGTCAACGGCGTGCAGTTTATCTTGTACTTCTTTTTCGGTCATGAGTCTCGGTATGTCCGTAGTGGAGCACGCAGCAACGGCCCAGAGCACAAACCCTCCGGCTTTACCCACAGGTATCTCAATTTTCGACGCATTGACCCTACACCTCTGAGTGCGGTTGACTTCATTCGTCCACTGTTTCTCTTCGCCCGGCCGTGCGTTATAATCCCCACGGCCGCATACGCCATGGTCTTCCTATGGGGTAGTATCATGATCAGTATTGAGATCCCCCAGATATTCCCAGAGTCATTCGGCTTCAACACGCAGCAAGTGGGCCTGCAGAACATTGCTCTCATCATTGGCACCGTTCTTGGTGAGCAGGTCGGTGGCCGCATGTCCGATGCATGGATGCGTCTGGGAAGCAGGAGCAACAATCCGTTGCGCAATCGTCCGGACCACCGGCTCTGGCTGAGCTATATTGGCTTTGCCCTGACTCTTGTCGGTATGGTCGTCTTTCTCGTACAGCTCGATCATGCCGTGGCCGAAGAAAAATGGAATGTAACGCCTCTTGTCGGCGCAGCCATTGCAGCAGCTGGCAACCAGATTGTTACTACAGTAATGATCACATATGCCGTTGACTGTTACCAAGAGGAGGCCGCAAGTATCGGCGTCTTTATCACATTCGTCCGTCAGATTTGGGGGTTTATTGGCCCATTCTGGTTCCCTGAGATGATTGCCGAGCTTGGCTATATCAAGAGCATCGGTCCTCCGATCGCCATGGTAGTCGGTGTCTCCGTCGTGCCAACCATTATTCTCCAATGCTTTGGATATAAATGGCGCCAGTCGGCAGTCCGTTGAGAGAATCATAGTTCGAGGCAGGAATGTATCAGAGAGGGAGTAAATAAAGAGCTTATGATGTTGTAATCTATATTAGTAGTCGTGTCAATTGAACGAGGATAATTCTGATGCAATACTTCCACAGATCATGTGTCAAATACATGCACGTCTTAACAGCAGGTGTCTTTACATTGATGGTTAACTTGTGACGCTTCGCCATTGGTAGTTGTCATTACATCCGTGAATATGTACCCAAGTTCAAATAGAATCAAACAGAAATGGCTCGTTATCTACCATCCCTCGACTCCCTCGACCGGCCCTCATCATTGTACCACCAGGTCCCATGTTCATGGACATGTCCACCCCCATGTCCAGACCCAGGTCAACGGCCATGTCCATTCCAATACTGCTGCTGATGGGGGACATGAAGTCATTATCTCCCAGTTGGCAGAGTAAATCATCTAGCGTTGGGATATTAAACTCTGGAAACCCTTGTAATGGAAAGCCGTTTCCGTGCAAATCACCTTGCGGTTCCATGTCGGCAGGACCGTGAAATGACTGCTGAGACTGAGACTGAGCAAGCCCTCCGTTCAAGATGTGTTGGCTCGTAGATTTGACACCGGTGTGCGCTCCTGTCGTTAGTGGTCGAACGCTGTTTACGTATCGTTGGAGGCACCCGTGGGCTTTGAAGCTCATAACGCTAGAGCTTCCAAAGGCCTGAAGAGTTGTGAGTGTTTCAAGGAGGAAGACCTCTGCATCCGCTGGAGCAATTCCGATAATATTGGCCATGGGCGGAGAGACAAGTGCAATGAGCCAATACGAGAATGCATGTAGGCACATGGTCAGAGCGCAGAAATTGCACGCCCACCAAACCGCATTCTTTTTGAGGAACAATGACGGCGAAGAGCTCCTCATTATAGACGACATGATGTGCTGAAAAGAGCGTAGCGACGAGAGGTTAGTCTTCAGTATGGATGCTGACGTTTCTTGTATTATGGTAAGATTTGTCTGTGCCGCTTTTGCTGGTCGATGCTCCGTGCTGCGCAAGAGAACAGCCATCAATACAGGGCCACAGGCGAGCATCACCGTTCGGTGAAAGTAAATCGACAGGATAGTCTGGTGGCGGTCGGTACCCAGGTTGCTTGTGTCACTGGAAGATGAATAGGTCTCTTCTGGGCTTGTGGCGACGAGAGATGTTTCTTGCCACCTAGCAAGGTTTGCAAGTATGTCGACCGTCTTGGAGACAAGCTCACCAGGTGTGAGGTCGGGCGGCAGGCCGAGGTTGGCAGCATGGACAGCATCCATCGAAAGACCAAGTATGCCATGGAGAGACGAAAGGTTCTGGAAGTAGGAAGATATGCCGGCCTGTGCCCTATTGGTGCTTTGGCGAATGATGTGCGCATTTTGTGCGGGTATCAAGCATGGGCGGCCAAAAGCCGCGCTGAGGATACGGTCTTGATTGATAACAGCAGCCCACAGCGTCGCCCGCATATCCTTGTCCGCATTCGACATGTTTAATCCGGGGGGTCGACAATGGAGTCCAATCTGATAACTTGCCTTGACACAGAGTGCATGCGAGGTGAGGCTAGCCATGGCACGCTGACTGTTTTGCTGGTAGCTGCCCAGGAGAAGAAGAGCTTGGACAGTTTCCACAGTTGTACCGCCGCCGCCACTGCTTCCATTGTGTTGCTCTTCGGAGAGGAGGAGATATAAGGCTTGCTCATAGTATGCATTTCCATCCCCGTCGGCTGTACTATTTCGATCAACGTTGTCGTAGCCGCCAAACGTTAGAGCATACGCAAACACAATGCTCAAAAGTGCTTCAACGGCCCTGCTGCGAGGTCTCTGGCGTCTTCTCTGACCTGTGATTCGACCTGTAGCACTTTCATGTCCGTCCGTAGTTGCACTTATTTCTCGCAAAAGAGTAGACTCGTGGACGTATGGGAGTACGGCCCCAACGCTGTCGAAAAATATGCTGATCCATCGAATAGCAAGCAGTGGGTCTGGTTGTATCACTCGAAGCTCCCCGGTCAGAAGACAATCCGCTATTCGTTTCCGGTCGGCGACTGTAGAGGGCCTTCGGCGACTTTGGGTCCGCGGGGTCTGTCGTGTGTGGCTGCCTAGTTGGCCTGTCTCGTTGTTTCCGCTGCCGTGCCCGAGGGCTCCGATATAGCTGAGCGCTTGCGTGAGGGATCGATATAGAGCAACATTCGAGCTCAACCCAAAATACCCAATGCCTGGCTCCGAAGGCCTCTCGTTGCCATCATCAAAGGCCCCCGTGGCCAGCATGTCAATCGTCGACGTTGCCTCTGCATCTGTTGTATCCGTGTCGTTTGCAAGAGCATTATTCCCTGTTGTATCTGAAAGCTCACTGTTATCAGAGCTCTGGGTGATGATGGGACTATTGTCGTGTTCTGTTTCTTGTTCAACTGGTCGTTTATTGCCTGTTCCAGGCGAACGATTGTCGTGTTTTGTTGGCCGTGGCTGAAGAAGTGTCCTTCCAACCGTTCCTGCTTTGGAACGGGGGCCCGTTGTTGTGATTTCTCCATTTGCAACTTCTGGCATGGCGGCGATCAGTGCTAGCCGGGCACGCCGTTCTTCGTGCTTACTGAGTCGTTTGTCGCGTAGTGAACGAGGTGTGTAAATGCAGTCAATATTGTGCCGGGCACAGCGGCCACAACACGGACGCTCACTGTCGCACTGTGGAGCGGATGTTAAAATTATGTGGCACGTTTGGGGAAAGTCAGGACGGCATGTACCTTAGATTTTGTGTGTCTGCATGAGTTGCACGCAAGAGCCACACGAGATCGTTTGGCCGAAGGCCGGCTGGGAGTGGGAGTTTGGTCCATTGTGTTGCGGTATGGAGAGCTCCAGTGTTGATGGGAGGCGTGTTCTGTGGGAACTGCTCAGTTCTTCTGCGGTTTATCTAGCAAAGAATATGTTTCTACGAGGAGAGAAAAGGAACAGAAAGGAGGACAACCAAACGTGGGGAAATGGGCGTACAAATTTGTAAAAAAGGCGGAGGGAAGGCGGAGTAGGCTCGGAAATGCGGAGAGGCTAAGAGGTGTAGCTGCTGGGATGAGCTAGGCTAAACTAAACGACCACTGCAGCATTTCAGCGCTATCTGGTAGTGATGGGGTGTGGAGATACGGAGTAATTGAGCGCCTGACGCATATGTGAGCCGCTTCTTTTAATACGTTGAAGATAGCTTCCTTTTCTCTTGTTATGTTTTTCATGCTCTTTCTCCTTTCTTCCGTCGTGGTACTGACAGGGCACAATGACAATAAATCGCAAAACTCTACATATATACCCACAGTCGCTGCTTTGCTACCATTCACTCGTCACGTATTCTGTCACCGGTGTTATGATGGCTATCAATTTTTGTAAATCGTGCCGCAATGATTAGGACGCATTTTTTAAGGAAAAGCGATAATCAGCCCTGGTCGTGTTGCTTCACAGAAATACAGGATAACAACTATGATACATGAACTTCCCAGACATCCACTACGCATCACTTATCTCTTCCTTGCTGTCACGACGAGGGGCTGTGAGAGATCGCTGATGCCAACGCTGACCATGTGAGGAACCTTGCCATAGAATTCGCCTCTCTCCACAGCTGCACGCTCGTTTTCGTCAGCCAACTGAAAATCAAACTCCCGAAGAAGCGTGCTGCACAATTTCATGATGTTGGTTTGTGCCACCGTTTTTCCTATGCACTGGCGGCTACCCAGGCCAAAGTGCATCAGGTAGCGGGCCTGTCCCGACGCAGCAGGATCATTCTCCCAGCGTTCAGGGTCAAACACATTATGATCCGGGCCCCAGATGGATGGATTGTGGTGGAACGCATGGTTGCATACAGCAAGCGATGTCTACAGATCAACAGTTAGCGGCGAAGACGATGCAGCGTAAAGTATTGAAAATAGAAAAGGGATCGTAAGGCAGACAAGAACGGGGTGACTTACACCTTGTGGGAAATGCTCCCCTCCAACAACAACGCCTTCTGCTGCCATCACACGTCGGGCCAGCGGCATTGTGAAAACAGGAGTCAATCGGAAATTCTCTCTGATGCACAGCTTGAGGTAGGGAAGAGCGGCATCGGCCTCTGTAACAGAATATGCGGCCAGGCCGGTCTCCGTTTCGAGGCCCTCTTTCGCGTCTACAGCAGCACCGAGTGACGGCATCTTCTCGTCCAGTTCTGCGACAACCTTCTTCAGGGTCTCTGGGTAATGCAGCAAGTGGTAGAGCAGAAGAGATGCTGTTGCACTGGTCGTGTGTGTGCCTGCAATGATAAAGCCGAACGCTTCAGCCTCAAGGTCTGTCTGAGACAGCCGTTCGCCTGTGTCAGGATGAGTCGCCAGGATCAAGTTGGTAAGAATATCTTTCCGCTGTCCAGCGCTGCCCTCCTTCACCCCCTCCAGTTCTCCAACCCGGCGCTTGACACACTCAGCAGCAAGAGCAGCACATTTGTTGCGGCCCTCAAACAGGTCTTTAAGGCCCTTGTGTGGGACAATTGGCAGCCACTTCTTCAGCGTCTGTGTCATGGCGGGCCAAGCGCCTGTTACTGCAGCAAGGAGACTGTGCTCAGCCACGGGTGGTACACGGACGGCGGCGGCAGCTGCATCAACGCTGGCCTGCTCCTGAATGCCAAAGGACTGGCTGAACGCCAGCTCTCCAAGGACATCAATGACGTAGTGGTGCAAGAGAGTTTTTATGTTGAATGACTCCCCAGTCTTTGCCAGCGCCTCGATTTTGCGCCGCAAGATGCGGATATTGATGTCGAGATACTGCTCCATATCCTTGACATACGACAGGGAGAAGCTGTGGGACATATGGCGGCGGCGAATCGAGTGCATTCCAACATCTCGCATGCCAAAGACATTGGGCGTCTTGGCTCCATATGCGTCATAAAACTCAGTCTTTGGATAGTGCCGGCCACCTTTTTGGTAGAGGAGGGGGATTGCATCTTCCGAGGTGACGCTGATCTTGTCGGGGCCATAGCGAACAAACGGACTGTTGTATTTTTCGTGCAGGTCGGTGAGGTTGTAGGGTTGCTGCAGTGACAGAAATTCAGAGACCTGCCATAAGTCTGTGATGGAGGCCCAAAATGGCCCAGGATACTTGGCAAGCGGGTGGAGATAGCGCTGGTAGACGACGTATGCTGCAAGAGGCACGACGAGAGCCAGCAGTACAAATATCGACAAATGTGCCTTGTCGATGTGAGAGAGTAGGAATGAAGCCATGGTCGATTGTTTGAGAACGATAATGTATCTGGACTTGCGGCGGCGAGATGTTTGTTGTATGAAGTTTTGGGCATAATGATCGTGAGAACCGCTCCTATTCTTATGAGAAGGTCAGAGAGACATTATGCCTCACATCTTCCCATGAATGAAAGATATTTAACGAATAGAAACGAGCCAATTCTCACCCGGTCGGTGGTGATGTCGTCGGCTCCACGTATGGTCAAGTTCTTCCCCATCTTCCCCCACATTTCTTGATGTCGGAGCTGAAGATTAAGCATCCGGAAAATGTGGCCAATCAGATGCTGATTACCCGCCATTTACAGCCCCATCCTTCCCCGGCCGTTCACATCCTGCTTTTTGAGATGGGTGCGGGGAAGTGAACCTAAAAGCCGAAAGGAGGGCCTTACATGAGTCGCTCCAAGGCTCATGCAAAACTTGCGGTCACGGTATGTCCGAAAAGCCAGCAACGATGGACCAGCTTACGAAACAGCTTCAGGCGCAAGACGCACACGAACTTTTGTTGCTGCTCGGCATAGGTAAATGCGCCATGATGTCCCACGACCGCGGTGCGCGTATTGCTCGGACATTTGCCATGATCTATCCCGAGATGCTTCTGGGCGTCTTGTATATGGGTATGCTTCCCGCCGAGTACATATATCAGGGGATGAGCCCGATCCACGCCAAGCCACATCATTAGGACCAGCTCTCAAGCTTGCAACTCCCAGGGCTGAAGATCTCTTGGTTGACAATGCAGAAAATACCACCATCTATTTCAATAACTTTTATCGACGCTCATCTAGGTTCACTGACCTTCTCCAGGCAGATGGGGTGTACGACTACTACATGGACTGTGTACTAGCACCCGGAGCAAGGATGGCAATACTCAACGACTACCGTGCCGCCCATCACATTGATGTCCCGCGCATCAGGGCAGCACTTGACCGCGGTGAGCGTATCTCGGTGCCAGTACACGTGCCTCGGTCTCCAGTTATAGATATTTTCAAAGCACGGTGTTCCCATCAAATTGAGTGTGATAAAGTGCCTTCCGGCTTCTACCTTGCCGAGGGAGAGCCTGAGATCACATACCGTCTCCTTCAAGACTTTGCAGACAGTATGCATGCGCTGCTGATACCTAAATTCATTACACGGGTAACTAAAGGCTAGGGTTTGATCATTAGATAGTGATTAATTTGATATATCTAGATGTATAAAAGCAAACAGGGTCTGTGAACTGCACCCATCGTGATAGTAGGGTATACGTTCCTGCAAGGAACTCCGTATATGGTGAAGGGATTCCAGAACGGAATGCCACGGTCTAATTTTCCTTAGGCAACGTCTCGCGGAAAGCACTCAGAGTGACCGACTTGGCCTTGCCGTCGCATCCGATATCAAACTCAAACAAAGTGGTACCAATACCTCCGTAAGTAAGTGCATCGACAGTGATCCAATCAGCACTGACAAAGCCGGGGCCAGAGAAGAGCGTGTTGCCGACGGGCAGCTGCGCACTTGGCTCATCGACGGGGGTGAGCAGGCGGAAGCTAGGTCTGTTGGACGGCTCAGGGGCAGAAGGAACAAGGCGATATGGGAGCTGGCCGGTGTACTTGACAAACTCGGAGCCCAAAACATCAATTCCGTTGCTCGTCCAGTTCGAGATGACGAGACCTGGGCCGGCAATAACACCGTTAACGGGTTTAGTGGTAGACGTCTGGTTCACAGCAAGAGTCAAGGAGGAGTTGCCCAACGTGTATGTTCCGGCAAAGTTGGCTGTCGCTTCATATGCTGCCTGTGCTTCTATGGCTGGAACAAGTCTGTAGGTGACCACATCGGCAATGGCTGCCAGGATCTCAAAGCGCAGTTTCAACGTGCTTGATGCAGACAGCAAGCTAAAGCCAAGATCGTAGTCGGGAATTAGCACAAAGAAAGCGCTGTAGGCACCTGAGTCACCCGACTTTGTGTACAAATCGACGACCTTGTTGTTCGGCAGCGTATAGCGGTGAATCTCCCAAGGCGCACCGACAGCGTACTGCAGACGGCCGGTAAATGACACAGGCTTCATCCAGCGGTGTGTTTCAGCGGGCGATAGCAGAGTCGAGTTCAGGATGCCGCGACCAAGTCGGGCAAGATCATTCAGTGTAGTCGAGGCAGCACCCGATGCGGCAAAGACACCGGCCTCGATATCAAAGTAGGTGGACGGGTCAGAAGCACCAGCAATAACACTGCGGTTCCACTCCGACTTGGCTGGCGTGTCAATGCTGGAGGAGGTCATGTTGAGCGGGTCGAAGACGGCTCCCTGGACCAGCTTTTCGTATGTTGTGTTGGTCAGATTGGCAAGAGCCAAGCCGAGAAGGGAGAAGCCGTTGTTGGCGTAACCCGGCGATATCCATGGGTTGAATGCGGGTGGGCGGCTGGCAACACTCTCCAGATATGGCTGGGCTGGGCACGGAGACAAGCCAGAGCTACCACCAGCCGACCCAGTCGAGTTGCTAAACAGGTAGTTGACGCATGGCGGGCTCTGAAGAGGATCGCTCTCGTTTGCCGGGGGGAAACCCATGGCGGATGTGTCGACAGATCCAATGATGCTCAGAAGCTCGAGCTCGTTGAGGCTAGGAAATCCGTCACGAGGAACACCGCTGATTTGGGCAGCCAGATTGCGCGGCGTCACGGCTGTCCAGTTGACAGCAGCAAATGCGCTACCTGGGACTTGTTCTTCGTATGAGGCCAGAACGGGGAAGATATCTGAAAGCGGCCGGTCCCAGTCTGAAGCTGGCAGCTTCAAAAGACCAGACAGCACTGTCAGGACTTTTGTAACGCTGGCAACACGGTAGATACTGTCGGCGTCGACAGAGGTAGTGCCGTTGCCCGCAGTAGCAATTTCGGGTGCTGTGACGTGGTATTGCAACTTCTCCAAGACGGCATCGTCGTGGAGTGAAAAAACACCGAGGGAAAATGTAAGGTTGCTGATGCCAGAGATGAGCTCTGGGGAAGGGAAACTGCTGTTGCCGTCCTGCAGAATGTATTCTTGGAGGGTGTTGGAGATATTGGCGAATGCCGCGGGGACGAGACTAAAGTTGCTGCTAATATCGGTCGGCGCTTTCCAGCTACCAGTGACAAAATCACCCAGCACCGTTGGTGCCAGGCAAGATGAGGTCAAGACAAAAGTATGTAGGAGTTTCATGGTGAGCGATGGTAATGATCAAATGATTGCCGCGTTTGGCCCTCTCCATCTTGAATTTTGGTTTTGATACCGAGGCCCATGACTTCTTATATGTTCCCGACACTCCTCAGATGTATTGCAGTTTACGTTGTAAAATAATCTGCCAAAAGAAAAAAGAACTCGATGCTGAATACAGGCATGAGATCGGTAATGTTGTTGAACGTGCCAAGGCGAGGTTGTCTGTTTGTTGCCATTGTTTCTTGGATGTTAGTCGTGGCAGTGGGTGTAATCTCACCCATGTGGAGAAACACTAGTCCCAATCGGGCCAGATGCAACGCCCGCTCCGCTGGGCGGCGCAGTATTACAGTGTAAGGCTACAGAGAACAAGCGCTGGAACGAAGTCACTGATACTGCTGTTCGTTCGGGTCATCTTTTAGGGACAACAGCAGGCAACAAAATAACGGCACAGCGGAAGAACGAATTTGATGCCGATGCATGTTTGCGCCCCGAAATGCAATACGAGTGGGATACCGCATTCAACTGATCGGCAATTCGACAGGCATCGGAAATGCATTACGACGAGATGTTACGGGGCAGAAACCAGGCTGCCATGGAAGGCAGGCAACGGCGGCCTGCCAGGTCGCACCTGCCAGGAGCGGCCGTTTCAGTCTAATAAAGTTTTGCGCGCCCGAACGCCCCGTAGCGCCTGCCGCCTGGAAATAACCTACAACGGCAGCTGGTGGCGCCACAGCCGACGTCCTTTTGTACCCTGTAACTACGGCCCCGGAGCAATTATTGCCCTAACTTAAAATGGTGGAATTGATTCTTGCGACGTTTGTTCCCCTGTGATTGTTTCCTGGGTCCGGGGGTTTCTTACCTGTCGCGCCACACAGGCACAGGCATATCTCCTCTGCCACTGCCGTCTTTGCGCCTTGTTTTTTGCCCTCGACAAGGCTTAGACGCCTACGGTACGGCCGTTGAATGTCAGAGCCACGCGAGCCATTACGTCGTCCATCTCGATCCAAATCCATCCGTCTTCAAAAAGAGCTCCTTTCCCAAATGGGTTCAATGCTGCGCCGGTGTTGAGACGGATCTTTTCGCCACGAAAACAACCAACAACTAACAAACAAGAGCAACAGAGACTACGACTGCAACAACTTAGCTGCCTTGCATACTACATACCTGCCCCGTCAATCAACGAGAAAAACCCAGAAATTGGGCCTGTGTAGGATCGCTATGCCTGGCGTCCCGTCAAGTCGCGGTTGCGATGCCTGTCGACGGCAGAAGAAAAAGGTTAGAAGACTCAGACCGAACGGTCGACTCACCTGGCCCACCTCCAAGTTCCTCATGCGTCTTGCATCATTCCATCCCCATGCCTCTCACCTTCTCACGCTGACAATTTAGTGCGATCAAGCAAAACCAGCCTGTGGGCGCTGCGCACGTTTACAGATCGACTGTACTGGCAGCGGCCAACAGCGATACAAATTCCATAACAACACAGTAACGCAGCCGCCATTGCGACGGCGATCACCAGGGTCCTCGTCGTCCTCACAGGTGTCGCCAAGTTCATCGCAAGGCCTGGCTCCCAGGCCAAACTTACTGCCACCCTTGGGAGGAAGTACACAAGGTGCCGTCATCAGTCGTCTTGTATCTGCCCTCGAAGTCAGCGATCCACGTTTTGATCTCTCTGTCTATGGCGCCTTCTTGCGCGACATTCCCCAGCGGCTCGGCAGCAGTCCTGTCCTCGATGCTGCCGCTGCATCGCTGGCGTCAAGCCTCCCACTCGTATTGCGACAGACTGGAACAAACGATTACGATAAAGCACTGCAGCCCGTGTATCGTGCCACGGTTCCGATGCTCCAGGAATATGGCCATGCCCTACAGTCGTTGCGGACGGCGCTGTGCGACCCCGTGGCCATCGCGTCCCCCAACACATTGTGCGCCCTCTACCTGGTCGTGGTCACGCAGGGCTGGCTTCAAGGCGACGGCGGCCACTTGCCGAGTCATGGCGAGGCTGTCGCAATGATATTGCGCTCAATCAAGGGCCGCCAGACGTCGTGGGGCACATTTGAAAGGAGCATTCTGTCAACACTGTGCTTCCTCGTCATCATGGAAAGCTTCATCAACCCACGCATCAAGCTCGACGATGACCTGTGGCAGATGCCAGAACCACACGGCCCGCCTAGTCCGAGTGACGAGCCTGTCAGCATTGAGAGCTTGGGAAATCACTTTCTGGCGCGGGTGGTAAAGCTTCTTCGAGAGCCAGACACTCATCAGTTAGAGCTCGTCGACGCATATCATCGCGTGAGGATTGATCGAGCCAAGCTAGCAAACTTACTCGCCTCTCTTCCTGTCTCGCCAACACCTGACGGGCGAGGGGTCTATCCCATTTCCGAGGCGCTTCGCCGCGTCCAGCTCCGATGGCAGACAGCTATCGCCATACTCACGCTCGTGGCCATGCGTATTGGGTCTGTCTTGTCAGCTGCGGTTCCCCACCCGGAGAGCATGGACGCATTTGCCCTTCTCGATCTACCGGGTGACTTCCATGCCTACAACGATGATATTGCGGACGTTGCTTCACAGGCTTTGCAATACTACCCGCTTGGTTCCAGCTTCATGCCGCTGTGTCTTATGGCTTCATATTCAGCCTTGTCATTCACGGGCAGTGACATGAACCAGCGTAACCGTATTTTACTTCTTTTCTCCAGGTACCGGCCCGGTGCTGACTTGGACCGAGAGATTACCGATGTCGCCAAGGCCCTGCAACCCCGTCCCACAGCTGATCCATTAGAAGCGGCGCCGCCATCTGCCGGCTGTGCAAACGAAGACTTGGACATTGCCCTTACACAGTCAAATTTTTGCACGGTTCTTTAACGCAATAATGAGCTTATGCTCTTTAAGTTGATTTTTTTGTGTGTTCCTGGGAGTTCATTGGATGTTCAACAATATTTGATGTACATTGGCTTCTACGTTAGAATTGTTGGTTACAGGATATTGGACATTATGGCGAAGAAATGATACAAGGGAATAGAAACAAGACCGATTGTACGAAGTATACAACTAGACCAAAATTAGTGGAACATCCAGTGGTAAGCGAGGCTAGCTACTGCTGGAGCTTCTTTGGAAATGAGATCAGGCAGCCCTGACATTAACCACGACTTTTCCTTTGGCCCTCTTGGTAGCAACGCGCTCGTACGATGCCAAAAGATCCTTCATGTCGAATACCGAGTCGATTGGAATTGTCAGTTTCCCCTCGCCCATGAGCTGGGCAAGGATGACGGCATCTTCACGCAGCGGTGGGGTGCTGAAGAAAATGTAACGCCGCGGCACACCGCCCAGCCATGCCGGGAGGAACAAGTTGGACAGCAGATTCCCCGTCGTTTTGAAAACGCCTTCTAGGGCACCAATGTTTAGCAGTGCGCCCTCGGGCTTAAGATAGCCTGGCGATCCAGCAAAGAGCGCCTGTGTGCCGGCGCAGTCCATGATAAAATCAAATGGTTTGGCGCCGTAAGCTTCCTTGAGAAAAGCAGGCAACAATTCACCGTGTGCTCGGTAGTCGACAAACTCGTCAGCACCCCAGGCGCGGACTGTCGCCTCGTTGGGGCCGCTGGCGATGCCGACGACATGGATACCACGCAGTTTCAGCATCTGGATCAGTACCGATCCCACTGATCCACTGGCGCCGTTGACCAGAACACGCTGGCCCTGCTTCACGCCGCTCTTTCGCAACAGCTTGAGGGCTGTGCACCCAGCACCGACCACGCCAGAGGCCTGAATAAAATCAACAGACTCGGGGAGCGACGCCGCTTGTGTGCCCGGCAGGCGCACATATTCGGCCATCACGCCATATCCGAGCGCAAGGCTGGCAATTGTCTGGAAAGCGACGACGCGGGTGCCGACGTCGCGTACTTCAGGAGGCGCATTGCTGCCGGCGGCGACCACCTCGCCAGAAAACTCGAGCTCCGGGACCCAGATGTGGCTGCCCAGGCATGGAACAGAGGGGAGCGCGTTCAGAAAAAACTCGCTGTTGAATTGAAGCGCGACGTGGGACACGCGAACCAAGACATCCGACGACGAAGATCCAGCGGGGCTGGCTGGCGTGGGTATGTCATACGCTAACTCGAGCGTCTTTTTGGGCAGGCCACGCGTCGTGCGTACCCATGCACGCATTGTTGGCGGCAATGCGGGTGCTGCTGACGCTGACATTATAGGATTGGGGGTGCAGGAGTGCGGTGGATTTCCTAGTCCAGAAGTATCAGAGAGACGGTTGGAAAGACCTCGTTGGATGGAGGCGTTTTATGGGCAAGGCTGAGGCTGAAAATCGACGATCCAAAGGTTGTAGAGTGAAGAACAAAACCGGCAATGATGAAGTGCGATTGGAATTATCGTGTTTCTGCACAGGACGTCGCCGTCTTTTATTGCAAGTGACGAAGAAAGTCCCCGAGGAATGTATTTCAGAAAACCCCCGCGGCACCAGTTAGCGCCGGTGGCCAATTGACGGGCCGTTCCAGCACATTCATCACCTGGCACCTGCGCAAAGGAGCAGGAACGATGCATTCATTTTCTCAACCGTCTTGCAGGTGTCAAGGGCAATGAATGTCAGAACAGGTTATGACCCAGTAGATGTGCTCGATGATTCAGTCAGGTCCTTTTGGGTTTCTCTTGTTCTCTTTTTTTATTTATGTAATATATTTCACTCAAGATCGAATTCATCTATATCATTTTTTTTTGTGCTAGATTTTTTTTTTAAGAAAAAAAATTAAAAATTCTGCAATATAGTGCCCAACAAGTTCACAAAATCAAAAGCATTAAACATAACTCAAGACCTTCTAGCATAACGACTACTAGCAAACAAACAAAATCGATATACATAACCAGCCATAGCATTCTCTAGTGTTATGTTTCTTGTGAGTTGCCACAAACAGCAATCCTGCATACGATAGAGAAAAACCGCAAAGAGCCCCTACCCACCAATCAAATCGCACGTATTCTTTATCTTAACGTTGCGGTGCATACTTCGTAAACATAGATATGGCTTGTATTCAAATCGTGAGATTCATAGCTGTAGCAAGGCATCCACATCATCAAGAGGGGATAACTCAGAGGCGCAAAAATAAGAGAGGAAAAGGCAAGGAAAAAAAAAAAACATGACCAGCGGGCCCCATTCTATCTTCTACTTCAACAGTCTCCACGAGGCTGTCTCGTTCAGTACACGCGAGTACCATTGGTGGAGCTCCTCAATCCATGGCGGCATGGGACCCTTCTTGCCCTCGACCTTGCCCTCGCTCGAAAAAAAGACACTCTTGACGCTCAGCTCGACGAGCTCGTTGGGCTTGTCGATGGTGGCGCTGATAACAAAGAGGCCGTCAGACGGGCGGGGGCCTCGTGTGCGCGGAGTATCGCCGGCGCGCACCGTGATGGAGGTGGGAGTCTTTTCGAGGACTTCGAAGTGGTCGGTAATCTGTGTGCCCTTGTTGTAGTTGCTCGTCTGCAGCTCTTCGGTGTCCCAAAGCTGCGTAGCGGTCTCCGGGCCGCGGTACTTGTACTCGAGGTACTTGCGCTGGATTGCATAGCCTGGGAAAAGCTGTGTTAGCAGAGGTTGAGAGACAGAAAGAAGTTTAGAGAGGGGGGAGAAAAAACGCACCGTATCCACCCCAGACGCCGCGGCAGAACTCGAGAGCCAGGTCGCCGTCCTTCTTCAGCAGCTCTGGCTTGATTTTGCTGAGGGGCACGCGCTTGATGCAGATGTCCTGTGTCACGGGGTTGCGCGCCGGGTTCTGCTTCTTGTAGACGCTGGACGACCAGACGGGGTCCGCTGCGGCGAGAGGAGAGATGACCGGGTTGCGGGCGGCCAGATAGGCGGCGAGCGTCGAGGTGCCGAGCAGGCCCGTGAAGACCGTTGTGCGAACGAGGCCCATGATGTGTTGAGTTGTGTGGAAGTGGAGGGTCGTGTGTTGGGTGTCGTGTGCTGGCGGCGCAAGCTGTCGGTCCTGACCGAGGGAAGGCGTGCGTCGAGGTGTGTCGTGCGAGGTGTGGCGGGGAAAGCAGGAACGTCAGATTGGCCGGCTTTCAGCGAGGGAGCAAAAGGGTCCAGAGTACGTCGTATGCTAAAAAAGGCGCGCGGTATCATGTCCCTCTGGAGCTAGTCCAAAACAGGCACCGCAATCGATGGCGTGCAGGGTACGAGCCGAACTGTGGGGCCCCTGAATTCAGGGCTTTAGACGAATGGAGGGGCAAACAAAACAACAACAACAACATCAGCAGCATCATCAGCACAGCGCCGGAAAATACAGCAGCAGCAACGGAAGACGGCACAAATAGTGCCGTGCATTGCCTCGACCTAGCTTCTTACTCGACACACTTTCCACGCTCCCTCCCTTGCATCGATCGAGACTTTGCCGGTCCTTGAACGCGGCGCTTAAAGATATCGGCAAAGATGTCCGTTCATCATCGACGCATCAAGCCATACCCACACGGACATCTGATACCCACAGCACGGGGAGCAAGAACAAGCTGAACAGCAGGAGACAGCACAGGCTGTGCATATTTCCCTCGGTGACGCCCTTCACGAGAAAGCCGATTTAACTTGAGTCGAGGTCCATCGTGATGTCGAGGCTAAAGAACAATTCATTTCTGCTGGGAGGTATGAAGCAGGATGAAGCACGAAAAGACCGTACGGCTCTGCGCCCGCAATGCGCTTCTGGATGTAGTAAGCAAGAACTGCCGATCCAGTATTTGAACGGGTGTACACTCCACGGCAGCGAGCTGATGCGGACAAAGATAAGCGCTGCCAGGCAGGCCGGCTAGGCGGTTCCTGAGAAAGCTTGAATGCTTGGGGGGCACCTGCGCGGGCCTGATCTTGATCTTATCCAGTCAGCTGCCGACGGAGAATGATCCGGCACTTTGAACTTGATTTCCTTGGGACATATGGAAGCAAACTGTGGTCAGCCGAAGCAACGACGACTGTAAATACAACAAGGGCTGCCATGAAGGTGAGAACAACATTTAAATCAGTTTTCTGACTAAGGACGGGTGTACGTTTATAATAAACGTGCCTTCCACTCACTATGATGCCCCCGTTAATGACTCTGGCAATGCAACGACATAAACAGAAATATATTTATTCATACCTACTCAGATAAAAACTTGCAAATCACTCTCAGTTATCAACCATGCAAACGCCTCCTCCTCGAGCTTACAGCACCCTAGCCCACCCCAGGGCAACCTCGGGATCTAGTCTGTTGGTGTAGTCAGGGTCTACAAAAATGTTCCGGACGACGCCGGCCTTGTCAACCAACAGTGTAGTTGGGACCGGGACTTCGAAAGTGTCGTCTCCATTGCGCTTCGGTAGGTTGTGGCCGAACTTTTCAAAAATGGGCCGGAGGGAATCAGGCTGCTGCCAAACAATGCCTAGTTTGCGAGCAAATCCGTTGCCAACATCAGACAGAACAAGGAACTTGAGCTCCAGCTTCTCAGTGGTCGTCAGAGATGTGTCGGGCAATTCTGGCGAGATGGCGATGAGCGTGACGCCCCGTGCCGCAAAATCATCGATGCGGGCTTGGAGATGGTGGAGAGCAATGTTGCAGAACGGGCACCACGAGCCGCGGTAAAAGGTGATGCTAAAGAGTATGTTAATAAAGAATCACTTTGTGGAAAAAAGTGCATCTAGCACAAAGCCACTTACAGAAGGGAACCCTTCGAAAGAAGGTCTTTGGACGACACTAGTTGTTCGGTAGCGTCTTTCAGTTCAAACGCAGGCAGAACTGTCCCCTCCTGGATCACGCTGCTGCGATCAAAGGTGGCAACGACGTCGGCCCGTGCAGCATTGATCGGCATCTTGGCGAAGTCAGGGGCATTCTTCTGAAAGCCAGCCAAAGTCGCCGAGAGTTCTTCTGTGATGCCGGGCATTTTGGTGAGCTTATGGCGAACGAAGGGTGGCAATGAGGCGATGAAAGCAACAAATAAAGGTGTTGTTCAGAATGTTAATAGAGTGCAATGCAGTCGAGGATTGATGGATTGTATGATGTGAACATGCTACAAACCAAAGGATATCTGGACACTCCACGTCGTGCTTTATTTGTAAAAAAAAACAAGTCTATATCATATAAGCAAAATTAATGATGCATGGGAATGGCTCGTCGCAAAAAGATGCTTAGTATTCGAGCTATTGGTAAACGGGCTGAGTAAAGCTGACATTCGTACGAGAATAGTGTAAGACGCCGCTGCACACCGCGCTGCACACCCGGCCTCTGCTCGTCAGTCTCAGGGCGTGAATGTACAACCTGCGCCGCCCTACGAATCCTTCATTACAACAGAGGAACCTCACATTTTAGGCCTGTATCTCGAAACCGGGGGACTAATTCCGCTAGAAACGACCCGTACAGGGCTGTCGGACTTTTCGCACGAACTCGGACGAATTAACTCGATCGCAAACTTAGTCCGAGTGCGACGTGGAAGTGCATCGTACGTCGTCCATTCCAGCGTTTTCCACACACCACACGTCCGCAGCGAGGAACGACGCGGATACGTGCCGTCTAATTTAACGTCAGAAGGCAATTCTCACGACCGTTCAATGCTCTCACTGCGGCGCATCCATAATCCACATTGTTTCTCGTTTTCAATCATTTCCTCTAGCTCTTTTATCGAGCGTTCTCAAACCTGTACTGAGCCTTCACACAACCAGCCGACGACCCGCGCACGAATATGGATACCAATTCGGAACACACAACGCCACCAAAACGCATGCGCCTGGGCACGCGCAGTTGTGCCGAGTGCCGCCGCAGAAAGGTCCGCTGTGTGTTCCAGGAAGGAAATTCGACCTGCGTTGCGTGCACGCTTCACAGCGTGCCTTGCCAAGCTCAGCAACCGGCCGCCGCACCTGCAACCAAGACATCACCCGGCACCAATGCGTCCACCGACAACAATAATGGCGGTGGAGGGACCTCGCTGGCCCTGTTGAAGAAGTTGGATGAAATGGAGTCTATGATTAAGCAGATTCGAGGCAGTGGTGTGCTTGCAGGCTCATCAGCAACATCAGCAACATCAGCAACATCAGCAACATCAGCAACCCCCATAGGGTCCGCTACCCTGTCGTCGGGCGTCTCGGACGAACTCGAAGAAGCAGAACGGCGACGCCTGCTGTCCACAGCTGCCACCTCCCCATCACGCTCGAGCTGGGGAGAAGCAGGTAATGGGACAGAGGTCACCCGGCACAGCGCCTCTGACGCCCTGGGTGCATTTGGCAACACACCATTGGTCTCCTTGTTTCGAGACGTCCTGCGTTTGCCCGAAAACAATGGAGGTGTGCTGGGAACAGGGCCAACAGGCGAATCCGCATCTCTCGGATTGCCTGCTAAAGAACTCGCCCTCTTCCAGCAGCAGCCCGTGGCGGGATTCTCGTCTAGCCGTCTACTGAGTGACGCCTGCCTGCAGGCTGTCATCGGGGCTGCGGTGGGTTGCTTTCCTGTCTTCCCGCCCTGTGCACTGTTTGAGCCACCCACATCAGCACAGACACCCTCCGTCACACCGCCAACACTCAATGGATCTGATGCTGCAGCGGTATTTTCTGATATTCGTGCTGCATTGTGGTCAGACGACGCCGATGCTGCTGCCCGAGCCCTGACATGGATTGCACTGTGCCTTTTTGAGCTTCCAAGGTCTTGGGTCGCTCAGTATGCCGAGATCGCTGACAGACAGTTATTGATTGATATCTACCGCCGCCAGGCAGCACGGATGTTATCAATATCGTCAGAAAATGGTGACTGTACGCGTCTTGGTGTTGAGGCGCGATGCCTTCAGATTAAGCTGAACGTGGACCTCGGCTTGCCCCGGAAGGCATGGCTGACTGCTCGGAAAGCCGTTGGTGATTGTCTTTTACTCGGTTATCACCGTGCAGCTCGACAAGACAAACCGCATGAGCAGAGTCTGTGGTATATGGCTTTGCACACAGAGCGGGAGACTGCAATGATTCTTGGCATGCCAACATCGATTTCCAACCAAACAAAATGTCTTCTTCCTGTGCTACCAGCAGACGAACAAAAAATCGTCCCGGCCTTTCGCCTGTTGTATGAAATGATGTCGATTTTGGGCCCAGTGACCGACCACTACCAGATCATCATGGCACCGCCGCCTCCTGGTGTCGTCGCGGACAATCTTGGCCTCAACTACCCAAAAGCGTTTGAGCTGGATCAGGAGTGGATTTCTTGTCGCCGGGTCATGCCGGCGGACTTTTGGCAAGAAGACAACGCTTCGCCAGCCATTGACGAGCTGAGTCCTGTCGAACTTTTTATACGGCAGACCACCAAGATCCGTTATTTTATCATTGGCCGCCATATCCACCTCCCATACGCTCTCAAAGCCAACAAAGATCGTCGCTACGCCTACAGTCGGACCGCCTGTCTCGAGGCATCGCGCGAGATCATTGCCGCATACCAAACAATGCGAAAAAAGGGGCCTGCGGAATGGTCACCGTGCGGCATGATTGATTTTGAAAGCTTTTCTGCAGCCATGGTGATTGCTTTAGCCCTGCTTCAAGACTCTGCGTCCTCTCCTACACAATACCATCGCCAAAGGACCCAACAGGAACAAGACGACTATGCCCTCCTTGTTGACGTATCTCTCTCATTCAGAAAGGCACATCTACTTAAGGGCAGTTGTACCGTTGCCCAGCGTGCTGCCGATGTGATGGACATCATTCTTCCAATCCTCCGCGGACAGTACAGGCGTTCAACCAGGGAGGTGTCCGCTGCGGGCACGTCAACAGCAGACCACGACATCAATATCCCATTTTTTGGAAGGCTGCGCGTGACCTTTCCTCGTACGGAGCTTGATATGCCCTCTAGCGTATCGCAGTCATCGCCGTCCATGTCTGGAACAATGACATCAAGTGACATAGACATGTCTTATACCACGCAGACGGCACATATATCTCTAGACGACAACCTTATTTCGCCTCCGACAATCGAGTTTGGTGTACCGTTCTGTAACCAAGATTTCCACTACAATTTCGACTTTGACGTGGAACTAAATGCGGACTGGATCAATACCTCTGGTATTGGCATTTACGACTGGACAACCATGATGGCCCCCGGACCTGTGTAGATGCTGAATTTCCGGTTTACCTAACTGTAGCATATTCTGTATTGTTATTTTTTATCGTTGTATTATCATATAAAGTCTCGCAGACTTACTTTCATATCATCTTCATTCTTCATGTGCGATACATTCTTTGCATGTTCATGACTGTTCAGTTTGAATTCAGACCTTGCAACACTGGCACTTGTACACAATAGGTGGCGACTCTGTCAATATCGGCATTTTTTGGTTCTGAACTTAAATAAAACAACTTAGGCAAGATAGACAATGACCAACGTGAAATGTAATTCAAGAACCGAAATAAAAATGAAAATAAAAATAAAAATATAAACATAACATAACATAACAAAACAAACAGAGAGGCATTTTTGATGACAGCCAAAGACGAAAGCAACAAATCAACGCCTAAAGACCAGCATTTTTTACTCTTGAAAAATAAAGCAAACAAAAAACTCATGAGCAGCAACAGATACTGCCATCCGGCGATTTTAGGTAATTCCAACAATCTCCGTTTTAGTCACTCGTCATCTTTGCCAGTGTACTGGCAAAGGAGCCCACCAACTTGGAGACTAGATCGCTGTCGCCAGCGACAAGATCCATGTCACCACTGACATCCACACCGACACTTCCACCTCGAACAAGAACGTTAAAGTACAGTTGCTCTCGCGGCAGGAACGAAACGTCGATCCCGTCAATTGTAGAAGTTGCTGTGGGCGACGGCACGGTAGTAGTAAAGTACTCGGATGCAAGAGGCTCACCAAGCCGGAACCGCTGGAGAGCCCTATTGGTGTTTTGGCTGCCCACGGTCTTGTCTGCATCGGCATCGGCAAAGAGGATGTTGATGTGTGTGTTGAAGCTGGGAGCCAGTTTGTGCAAACCGTCCGCCTGGGCGAACTTGGTCAGCTCGGCCAGGTGCGTCTGTACATCATCGATGGACTGTTGTTGTGCACCCTTTCCCACAAAGATACTCATGGGAACGACGGCCATCGTGGGAACGCTCATTTTGGTCAGCTCCAGCGTCTGTGAGCCGTTGGCAGAAGTAAGCGAGCGTCCAGAATAGTTGATGCCAAATGTTGGCTGAGAGCAGTTGGTCATTTGTCCAAGGGAGTGCGCATAGGCTACAATGATCATCGCAGACAATTGTGTCTTATTTGGCGCATCCCCGGGAAGAATAGTGACATCAGGGTGGCTGGCTTTGAAGTGTGGCCCTAATGGAGCAGTGGGGGATGAGCCAGTTGGTAGCAGGTTTGGTCGAAGGACAGTGTCTTTTGCACCGGCCAGATATTGTTTCCAGTATGCCTGCTCTGCAGCACGATCACAGAAACTGGCCATCTCCCGGAGCACGGACTGGATAGACGGGCGAGACGAGGAACAAGTCCCGCCTGCAAACAAATTGTTGAGATCGGATAGAATCATCTTGATGCTCCATGCATCATAGAGTGCGTGGTGTAAACGGAACACAATGGCTTGTCCGTCGGAAGCCTCGATGAGGGACAAGCGTGTTGGTGGGGATAGGAGATTGGACGGCACATTGTTGGTCTCGCAGACGTGAGTTTGGACCAGGTCAGAGATCGTGGCGGCAGTATCGCGGACCACGGTGAAGCTCATATTGGCCTCGTCTCTTGTGTGCAGGGTGACTTGGACAAGATCAGGAACACTTACGTCATCCAGCGACACAAATGTTGTTCGCAGGACGTCGTGTGTGTGGCACAGAGTTTTCCACACACCCGCGACTGTTTCCTCATCCACAAAGGTGCCGTCGGAGACACGATACACCCAGGGTGCCTCAAAGAAACGCTTCCCGCTGTGAATCCAGTGCATCAATGTATGTCTCTGGCCTGAAAGAACGGGAGCCACCGACTTGACTCGATCGCGTGACGGGAGACCAAGTTTGGTTGCAGCCAAGGACTTGACGTGGTTCTCATCCAGGACTGGCTGTGGTGTGCTTGGCGTGGACTGGACAATTGCCTTTGTAGACTTGTTCGCAGCCGAGTTTTTCCTGACAATGGACGCAACAGTGGCACCCTTGATAATGTCAAAGACACTCAGGTGGATACCCATCTTTTTCTTCAAGACGTTGGAGAACCGAATGGCAGAGATGGAGTCCAAACCAATGTTGACTAGCTTGGTACCGTAGTCAACCCTGCCGCGGATGCGAGCACCGATGACCTGCTTGGCTAGCTGCAGCACAGATTCCGCTAGACTTGTCGACCCATTCATATCCACATCGGCACCGGCACTGGTGGATGTTTTTAAGCTCACATGGGCGGACGGAAAGAGTGAAGAGACAGCAGGGTCCAAGGCGGCTGACTGCAGAGTGCTGGAAACGATGTAGTACAATGATGCTGCGAACTGACGGCCCAGACGTTGGACGGCAGACTCGCTAGCCTTGGCCCGCAGTGAACCGTGAAGCACACCGTCCCGGATGCGGAAACTGGCAATGAGGGGGTAGTCATCATACAGAGGAGCTTTCTCGGCAGGGGAGCTGACTTGTAGATCGGTTGCATCAATGGGAATGATGGGGTTGTTGGTTTCGTTGCCCGAAGTGTTTGTTGCGCTGACGTCACCGTCAAACACAAACAGACTCTGGAAAAGACCCGCGGATGTGTCCATGCCAGCTGCCCTAGACGACCTCCAAGCAGTCTGCACGTCCCGAAGCGATGCCATGCCGATCGGGCCACGGGCATGGTCTAGAATACTTTGCAACTGTGCCAAAGCATCTAAAATGCTGATTTGCGAGCTGGGGGAGGATGGACGGGCAAGCTTGAGGCGCATAGGAATGGTATTGATTGTCGGCCCCATGACTGGGTTGGCGGCATCGTCGCTGCCTGTCGTGATCACCTCACCGAAGACAATGTCTGCCTTCTTGTACAGATCCTCACAGAGGACCTTGGCCCAGGCGAGCTGCAAAGCTGCCTTGAGGGAAACGCTGGCTTTGCGGCAGGTGGAAAGCAGAGAGTCAAATTTTGTGGCATCCAGGGAAAAGTGGAAAGAAGAAGATGCGTGTTGTTGCGGTTGGAGATCAGCACCATCATCGGCCAGACTAATCGGTGCAAAGTCGTAGTCTTGCAGCGTGTTGATCCAGAACTCGACAGCATCCTTCTGGGCAATTGAGACCTGTCTGGCAAAAGGACGGTACAGGTAAGAGTGTCCCTGTGTCTGTCCAATGCTGGCACCGGAAAGTCGACTGGTGTAGTTTTCGCGCAATAAGCGCCACAGGGCCTGAATGGAACTGGCATCGTACAGTGCATGGTGAATGCGCAGACGGACGACGCCTGACGCTGAGACATCCCAGGCCAAAAGGTCGCTTTGTTCAGACGGCGAGACGACACCGACCCATGGCGCTTGGCTGTGGTCCGTAAAGATGAAGCGAGTACGCAGGATCTCACAGGAAAGCACGGTGTCTTGCACAGCAGCAAAGAAATGTTCAAACCTGGGGGCATCAAGTTGGAATGCTGCGGGCGACAGCTGCATAGCGTGCGTGTATGTGTATGCTTGGTCGGCCAGCGCCAAAGACGCGCTCAGCATGCCTTCCTGGAGTGGCGTGGCCACAAAGAGGAGGTCACCAGCGACCTGTTGGAGGCTGAGATCATAGTCCGGGGCGGTCAAGGAATTAGAGGGGACAAGCTTGGCATCGTTGCGTACAAGGCTGGTCTGCTGCGTGTTCTTGAGTTTAGCCGCATGGACAAGTGACGCAACACCCTGGAGAGTACGCGCACGAAGGACGGCATTAGGCGTGACCCTGACGCCCTCCACTTTGCTGATGAGCTTGACAAAGGGCAAAACATTGATCGAGTCCAAGCCAAGACGGTAGAGAGACGCGTCGGCCGGGACGTCGGCCTCGTCCAGGCGCAGAAGCTGGCAAGCCAAAGAGCGGACTGAGCCCAGGTCTGAAGTGCTGCCAGTCGCTGAGCTAATGGAAGTGCTGTTGGAGCGGCTTGTCGCACTGCTGCTGAAGGTGCTGGCGACACTTTTTGTGGCGGCACGTCCAGCGGCAGTGTGGTCGACATGGACAAACTGGCCGACAGTGGCAAGGCTGTTGGACGCATTCTCCAACAGTGTCTCAAACAGCTGGCCAGCTGTTGTGAGTTGTGCCTCGTCCAAAACACCGGCCGAGGCCAGCACCAGCTCAATTCGCCCGTCAGCATAGAGATCCACATCGATAGTCAGCGACAGGTCCAGCTTGGCCTTGCCCGGAAGTGAACGCATGACTGGAGGAGGCCCATTATCAGTTGTTGGTGTGTCCATAAAGTTGACAGTGAGCAGGCTGTCGAAGAGCTTGCCATCAAAGCCCGCCCACCGCTGGATCTGGTCGGCTGTGGCAAACGGCATATATCCGTCCCCGACCTCGGCATGGTACCGAGCAACGCGAGCAGAGATCTGAGGCAGCGTCTCGTTGCCATCTTGCAGGGACAGAGCGTGAACAACCGTGTTGAGGCAGGGACCGATGAACCGATCCATGTTGATGTTCTGGGAAGCGGGAATGAGCTGGCGAAGGGACGTCGTGAAACCGTACACGACAGAGGGCGAGCCGGCTGTCAAACTGGACACAACAAGGGCAGTGGCCATCTGCAGTGCTGTGGAAGTGGAGACAGTTTGCAGTTTTTCCTTGAGCTGCGGACTAGTGAATGCAAGACGCCGGGCCGACCGAATCATGATATCCGAGGCAGGTTTTGAGACGTTGGGAAGCTGACGCGCTACAAGACAAGGAGTGATGCCTGCCAGCTTGGATTGCCACATCGTTTTGACGGATTCCAGTTGTTGACCCGAAATGTTGCAGTGATGTGCCAGATGGCGGAGGCTGGCAAGGCTGTTGGTGATGGAGGCCGGTCCTGATTGTCCACTGACAAGCATGTGGTAATTGTGCTCAATCTGCACCCTCAGCGTGGCAATGGCAGTACCGTCGTAGAGAGCATGATGCATCAGCAAAGAAACACGGCCTTCATTGTGCACCTGTAGACGGATGGGTGGCCGAGAGCTGATATGAGAGACGAGCAAGGCAGCGTCGTAGTCGTATGCTCCATCAACAGGCACAGATGGCGTTGGCGGCGACGACAAGACGACCTGGAAAATTTGGCCGTCATGCTCGCGTTGGACAAAGCAGGTGGACAAGACGGCCTCGGAAGAGACCGCCTGTTCAGCCGCTTGACGCCAAAGCTCGACATCCGTGTTGGGCTCCAGCTGGAAGTTGAACTCAGTGACATAGGGGACGCTGGAGGATGGAGCAGGACTCTCGTTGTCATCCTGGTTATGCAGCCAGTTTAGAGAAAGAGCAACCAAGGATGACTGGAGAGGAAGGCAAGGAAGGATGGCGGCAATTTGAGATGGATCAATATGGCTTGCACTGGGCCCCAAATCAGCAAGACCAAGTTCGGCATCAAGAGGAATGGAAACGCTGGTTGCCTGTGCGCTGTCTAAATGACTGGGTTTGTTGAATTTGGTCGACATTGAGTGGATGCTGGTGGACGGGGAGAGTAGATCCGGGAGAGTCACATTGGAAAAACCGCGTCGTTTCAAGACAGACAGCAGATGCACACCGGAGAGACTGTCAATGCCCAAGCTGCGAATGTTGCTGCTGCTATTTGCAGAGACAGGGCTACCCAAAACCTCCGCCAGAGCATCGACAACATTCTTCTCGGAATCAGAAAGCGGCAAAGCCGACGCAGGCAGTATTTCTAGGCGCTGCTTGACCGCGGCACCATTTCCAGCATTGTCTGCGTCGCGCACAAGTTGAATGATGAGCTTGGTGTCCAGCTTGCCCGATGCAGCGAGGAACGGCATCTTGGACAGCCACATCATCTCGGGAACCATGAAGGACGGCAGGCCCTGCTGGCAAGCCTGTTCGACGATAGCAAGGACCTCCCCAGAAGCCTTGGTAGGAGGAGGCACGAGCAGTTGTGCAGGGGCATCGCGTTCTGCCTTGAACAATGAAGTGTGTTTGCGTGCCAAAAGACCAATCAGACGCTGGTCCACGACGGCGGCAGCGACATCGAGGGGACCTTGGCCGGCAAGGGCCTTCTTGATATGAGCCTCAACCTCGCCAATCTCAAATCGCTGGCCGCGGATCTTTGTCTGCTGGTCACGGCGGCCAAGGAACTCGACTGTGCCATCGTGCATCATGCGCATAATATCGCCGGTGCGGTAGATGCGCTTCTGCGTGCCGTCTGTGCCCAGAAGCGTTGTGTACTGGAAACTGCGCGCATTCTCTTCTGGCCGATCCAGATAGCCCACAGCAACTTGCGGCCCAGCAATACAGAACTCGCCAGGCTGGCCGCGCCGTGCAACGATCTGCTCATCGCCGTCACTGTCAGGCACAAGGAGGATGGCTTCAAGACCAGGCAGCGGCAGTCCCAGATTGCGTGCATTGGAATGATGGCCGACAACATGGCTCATACAGCCGACAGCAGCCTCCGTCGGGCCGTAAAAGTTCATCAGGGCAGCCTTGCCGTCGCCATCACATTCTGTCCCCCCAAGTTGGTCAAACAGCTCATGAGATGCCTTCTCACCGCCAAACGTCAATACGCGGATGGACGGCACATCCGACAGGTGAAGGCCCAGCTGAAGCAGGACTGACGGCACGGTGCCCATGTTGGTGATGCCGACCGTGTTGATGACGTGCTGGAGATTGGCAAATATGCCATTGCGGTCCTTGCCAATGACAGAACAGAAGCCCAAGTGCCAGGGCGCAAACATGGTGGTCAGATGCGTGTCAAAGGCACGGGAAGCCACGTTGAGAAATTTGCCCACACCACCAAGGCGGGCAACATCGGGGTTGGCTTCAGCAAGACGCTGGGTCATGGCGGCCACATAATGCAGGAGACTCTCGTTGGTGACCCGCACGCCCTTGGGCCGGCCAGTGGATCCAGATGTGTAAAGAAGGTAACCGCCAGTGTCGGGGGCCGAGTGGTCAACCTTGGGCGGCAAGGACACAATAGGCCAGGACATGATGGTGTTCAGGTCATTGTCATCGTCAGGTAAAAGGAAGATGGAAGGCGAGTTGGTCTGACCAACAGTGAGGTCCAGATCGCCCAAAAGACTCTCAGTGGTCAGAACTAGCACGGCGTTTGCATCCCGGACCAAAAGCTGTTTGCGTGCAGTGGGGAGATCTCCATCAATGGGCAGGTAGATATAGTTGAGCTTGAAGACGGCTAGAATGGCAGCAAGAGACGCGGCATTGCGTTCGAGGTAGACGGCAACGACATCTCCGGGGCTGGCAACAGCAAGTGTTGTCAGGCGAGAAACAATGGCATCGACAAGAAGTTGCAGCTGGCCGTATGTCACGGTCGTTGTGGAGATGTTGTCGTCATCATCAAGGGAAATCTCCTCGATGGCCGCCCAATCAGGATGTTCAGCGACCTGCTTTGCCACGAGCTCACCTGGGTTTGCTGCAATGGATGTTCCCACAAGAGTCTTGTGCTCTCCAACAATGGACACCAGCGAGCGGTCCATGTAGTTGTTGAGCTGGGAAAGAGGTACGCTGGGGTGGGAAAGCATGGCTCGAGCTTGATCCAGAATTTGGGCCAATAGGACGTCCAGCATGGGCTGTGATATACGACGTGCGTCTCCAGTCAGCTCGATAACACGTCCGTCCTCAAAAACATTAAGGGCCATTGGGTGTTCGACATGGAGAGGAAGTGCCTGGCCGACCTCCTTGAACAACGAGCGAGTATTGTCCGTACCTTTCTCCTCCCCGTCCGCGGGATGATACACAAAAAGAGCCGGGAACGGTGCACTCGGGTCACCACTACCTTCATTGGCCATTTTCTTGACATCGACAGGGTGCAAGTGATGAGCCAGTGCACCGAGAGAAGAAGCATCGCGGCTCATGCTGGACCAGAGGTCCCGCGCACTGGCAGAATGTGTCCGAATGGCCACCGGAAGCGTTGCCACAGCAGGGCCAACGACACGACTTAGGTCCGGGTGGAGGATGCGCTGCGAAACAGTTTGGCCAAGCACAATGGTCTTGAGCTCCAACAGCGCCGCCAGAACGCAGCCGAAAGCCGACAGTACGAGACGCGGCAGTTCCGGCCGGTCAATGTTGTGGACATGGGCCAAAAATTCATCAGGAATGGTGGCCTTGGATGAAAGAATGGCATGAGACTGCGGCTGGCGAGAGCCAGTCAAGTCCGGGAATGGCGCATTCAAGGCGCCGTCAATCTCAACCAATCCATGAAGGTGTGTGGACCATGCGACAGTCGCTTCATCCCGCTGAGCAACGGATGGCAGGAGTCCTAGGTCGAGACCACGTGACATTGGCAAAAGCGGAAGGAGCGGGAGGGACGTAAGGGGCGGGAGATCGGGGCGGCCCGCGTCGGCCGGACTACGGTAAAGCTCAAAAACAACGTCAAGCAGCATGCGCGACGACTCCCCATCATACAGAGAGTGGTGCATGCTGAGCATCAGCGTCCGGGACGCCGGCGCATATGTGATGGCCCATGGTGGCAGCGCGGTGTCATCCCTGAGGGGTGCCAAAGCAGACTGTATCTTGCGCGCCTGGGACGCGAAGCCATTGGCAGCGACAGCATCTTTGTCGAGTTCGGTCCAAGCAATGCTGGTGCTATCGAGAATGAGTTGAAGCACAGTCGCGTGAACGCCGCGAGAGTGGGCCCACTTGGCTGTGTTGACATTGGTGGATTCTCTCGGAGACAGCCGAGAGAGGGGCACAAAGACAGTGCGCAAAATGTCCAGTCGCACAGCCGCCGCCGCCCAAGCTGATTGGAGACGTTCAGCATCGACAGCACCAAAGTCAGCCAGGTCAAACAGACGGTGCGACCAGTATGCACCTGACTCTACCAGAGTCTCAACAAGAAGGGATTCCTGGACCGGCGTTGCTGGCAGAATGTATGCCGTGTTGTCGGGGCGCAGAGGACCGTGCAAGCACTGTGTCAATTCGTTCTTGAGCACGGACACCCACGAGACAGGCGCGGCAACATCGTTCGCGTCAGCAGGGCTAGTGGTATCCTTCTTTTTCGCGTCATCTGTGGCCACAGCCTTGACGACAACATAGACGAGCTCGCCCACAGTCTGACAGCGCATCAAGTCCAGAACACGAAGCGAACAGTCGAGCTGCCGCCGCAATGCCCACGCCAGCTTTGTGATTTGCAACGAGCTGAAGCCGTGGCCGGCAAGACTGTCGTCAGGGTGCAGCGGGTGCAGCGGATCCAGGGGCACGGCCAGATTGTCCACGATGGCCTGCACGACGGAGAGCTGCTCCTGGCTCCATTCCACCTTTGTATGCGTTGTCGCAGAGGCGCCTGCCAGTTCATTCAGATCTGAAGCGGCGTAGATGGCTTGCAGCGCTTTCCGGTCTACTTTGTTGGATGCTGTGCGCGGCATCGTGGTGTCCAGGACGGCCACGTGACCGGGGACCATGTAAACAGGGAGGACCTCCTTGGCCTTTTGGAACACCTGCTGACGAATCTTGGCCGTGTCGACATCGCTCTCCTTGACCGACACAAAGCTGACAATGACTTTATGGCTGCCGTCGCCACCGGGCCGGGGCAGGTACAGCGTCTCAACATGCTCCAAGGCCGTCTCGGTCTCTTTGACGAGAGCACACGCGGCGCTGATCTCGCTGAGCTCAATGCGAATGCCGGTGATCTTGACAAGGTCATCATTTCGACCCAGGAACTCAAAGCCGTGGTCGTTCAGGCGAACCATATCACCGGTGAGATAGATGCGCTCGCCAACGCCTTCGTTGAAAATGAACGACTTGGTGGTCTTGGCCTCGTTGTTGAGATAGCCCTTGCCGACTTGTGCGCCACCAAGTGCCAGCTCGCCTACACCATAGCGCGGCACAAGCTCCCACCGTTTGACAGTCGCATCACCTCCATTGTCGGTTGAGACATACACCTCGCGGACCACGTATGCCGTGCACGGTGTCAGTGGGAAACCCACATTGGCGGCCTTGGCGCGGTCACGGCTTTTGCCAAAGAACTGTCGCATTGTTGACACGACGGCATTCTCAGCAGGACCATAGGTATTGTATGCTTTCGTGGTGATCTCGGGTGCAGCCCATGCTTCGGCAACATCTTCTGTCAGTTTCTCACCGATGAACGTGACAAATCGCAGAGTCGAGCCAGCCAGTTCGCGAACATCAATGCTGGCACCAAAGGACGGCGTCAAGTGGGCGTGTGTCGGCCGTGCCATCTTGACAAACTCGGTGAATGTGCCCAGCACAAGCTCGCGTGTGCCGCTGATGACGCTGCCTGCCAGGCCCCAGGTGTAGAACAGATCCTGCACAAAGACATCGAAGCTATACGCTGACAGCTGCAGGGTGCGCACTTGACCAGCAGATGAATCGTGCTCCACGCGGACCTGCAGATCGCGCATGGCATGGGCCGCGGCCGCATGTGGCATCATGACGCCTTTGGGCTCGCCCGTCGTGCCAGACGTCCAGAGGAGATACGCGAGATCCTGGCCGGTGATGGCGCCTGATTTGGCAATGATGGAAACTCGTGGCTCCGGACGCTTGGGGCTCGTGTGTCCGGCATACTGGTCAACAAATATGACGCGGATACCCGCAAGACTCTCATGGGCCAGGCAGGGCTCGACAAGCGAATATGAGTCGGTGGTGGTCAGGAGCACCTTGCCTTGGGTGCGGGCAATGAGCGAAGTCCGCCGCTGCACTGGTGACGTCTCGTCGATAGGCGACCAGGCCGACCCAGCCTTGATGATGGCAAGAATGGATACGTACAGCTCAACGCTCCGGTGCATGCAAATGGGAATGACGTCGGCATCTTCCAGGCGCAGTATGCTGGCGAGACCATTGGCACGGGCGTCGAGCTCTGCATAGGTCAAGTTGGTCGGAGGTGAGTCGAGGGAGTCATAAAAGCTGAGTGCCAGCTTGCCGGGTGTTGCCGCAGCCTGGTTCTCAAACTGTGCATGAAGAATGTCGACCCGGTTCTCCTTTTCCAGGTCCGTGACGGGAAGAGGAATGGCGCCTTCTGCGGAAAGGAGGTCGTGGGGAATGTGAGACAACAGACCCTGGGCAGAGGCACTGGGGCTGGCAGCAAGCAGCAACTCGGTTAGTGCAGCAAATTGTCGAACCATGACCGCAGCCGACGTCTCCGACAATGCTTCGCTGCGGTAGGTGAGCTTGAAAAGAAGGGATCGCTCACGTGGCAGCACCTCGCCGAATAAGTCAAAATCATAACGGATGGCGGGCTGCTCGACTGCTGTCCAGGGAACATCTACCTCCGCCTCCGTACCATATGCTTGAAGTGCCAGCGCAGTGTTGTATGGGAGAGATGGGAAAAGACCAAAAGAGGTGTGGCGGTGGCTCTGCGCATACCGGGCGCTATCTGTCAGTGTGCCAATAAGCGACTGTACAGTCTGGCGCTCGGGAAGCGGGATGCGGCAGGGCACCACAGAGAATGTCGGCGCATGGCATGCCTCATGCTGTCCAGACAGGACAGTTCCAAAGACAATATCCTCAGTGTTGGCCTCGGACCAGACCTTCAAAAGGAGTACCCAAGCGGCCTGCAGGATGGACAGCGGGGAACGTCCCAGGCTGCGGCTCTTGGACT
This sequence comes from Sporothrix euskadiensis, assembly GCA_019925375.1. Classification (NCBI taxonomy): domain Eukaryota; kingdom Fungi; phylum Ascomycota; class Sordariomycetes; order Ophiostomatales; family Ophiostomataceae; genus Sporothrix; species Sporothrix euskadiensis. Next base: position 98,599 of record JADHKQ010000062.1, read on the forward strand.
CGAGCTCCTGCCAGGACATGGAACTAGAGAGTGTGGCAAGTGCATGCTGGTGGTCTGTTGATGCTTTGACATTGTCACCACTCAGGGCATGGAAGTTGTCTGCCTCCCACTCCTGCAGATATGTCTGCCAATGGCGGTCGGTCTCGGCATCCAAGTTGGCAGCCCAGTCGAGTACCGCATCCTGAAGAGAGAGTCTGGCAGTCTGGTCAAGCCCAGCATACTCGCGTGCAATGTCGCTGAGAAGTAGCTCAACGGATGCGCCATCACAGAGACAGTGCGCAATGCTGATGATGAGGAAACTGCTGTTCTCGGACTTAACCAGCTGTACAAAGTACAACTGCTGCGCATCGAGGTCCAGGTATTGCTGCGCAACATCGAGCCAGTGCTCTGTGTTGCCAGCATCCCGCTGCCGGACAATTCTCGGGCGGACGGACGACCACCGCTGCCACGAGGACGTCTGCAAAATGACCTGAGCAAAGGGGGACAGGTCGTCTGTGCAAGGAATAACGGCACTGCGGTAGACAGCCTGGCGGGCAAAGACGGCGCGGGTGGCGGCCTCCAGGCTGTCCATGGAGACGCCACTATCAAGTGGAAGAATGGTGTTGCTGATGTAGTTGCGATGGTCCATGGCAAAGCTCACAGCGAGCTGGCTCGCTGTGCTGGTCATTGGCAGAACCATCTCCACGTCTGACTCGGCCAGAGTGCCAATGGACGTGCTAAGGCGCTCGATGGCTGCTGCTTTGTGGCGTTCTGCAAACTCATCAACCAGCTTGCGCCCAGCGGCTTGCTTGTTGTGAAGAGTTATTTTGGTGTCACTGGATGCAAAAAAGACTGAACGGATGCTGGCCTCTGGATCCAGAAGCATGGCGAGGGATGGCTGAAGCTGCTGTCGGATGCTGATGTCTTGTTGGCCTTCACCAGTGCCAAGATTGCGAAGCTCGCGAAGAAAGCGCATCGCACGAAGACTGTCAACACCAGCTGACGCAAGTTTTGTGGTCGCCGTCAAAGTCGACTGGACGCCATACCCATCAATAATGGCAGAAAGGATGTTGACGAGCTTGCTTTCGATGGGGTCCCCCGAGGGTTCGGCTACCTGCCGTTCCGACTCGTCATCATTTGACAATTGCTGCAAAATGCTGCGCGCATACTCAGCTGCCGCCTTGCGGTTGGCTTTTCCGGATGCTGAGCGTGGCAATTCGGCGACCTCCAGGATCCGGAACGGACGCATGTAGTCTGGCAGGTGCATCCGTGCAGCCTCATTGCAGCTCGTCTGGACCACAGCGAAATCGGACCCACTCTTCGGATCAACAGCCACAAGACTAATCACCCGCTCAGAGCCAAGGCCTGTCTGTGGCTTCCAGACACAGGCCAAAGTCTGCCGGACTCCAGGAACATTTTTGGAGAGCACATTCTCAATTTCAGCCAGTTCCACACGCCGGCCGCTCAGTTTCACCTGCGCGTCCGAGATGCGTCCCAGAAACTCTACAACGGGCTTGCTATTCTCATCCCAGACAATGCGTGCACGGTCGCCAGTTCGGTAGGCACGGCCCCAACGCTTGTCATCGACAAATGACTTGCGAGTCTCGTCAGGACGGTTCAGGTAGCCCATGGTACTGACCTGCGGCCCAATCAATACGAGCTCGCCAATGGCGCCCTGGTAAAGTGGAACAAGTGCGCTGTCGTACTGGTTAACAATCAACACGCTGCACGTTGCCAGCGGAGAGCCGATGACTGATCCGCGCTGGTTCACCGGAATGTGCGGCTGGGCAAGCGAATAGATGGCCACTTCTGTTGGTCCGTAGCCATTGTAGATTCCAAAAGGGCGGCCCGCTTTCTGGGCTGCCGGGCTACCATTGTGAGAAAAGTCCTCCAAGAGTCGGGAGTTGAGTGCCTCTCCACCCACCATCAAGCCATTGACAACAGAAGGGCTAATGAGACTCGCAAAACTGGGCGTCACGTTGGTGATGTCAGCTTGCAGGAGAGACAGAACGGCGTCAATGTTCTGCATGGTGAGGTGCCGAGGGGCACAGCACAGCGTCGATCCCGTGCTGAGCGTCCAAAAGATCTCAAAGAGAGAAATGTCAAAAGTTGGCGCCGCGCCTTGGAACCACCGCCAGGGTTTTTCATTGCGGGGTGCAGGGAAACCGTAGGTCTTGCTGAGAGCGCTGACGGTGCACGCAGCTGAGCGGTGGCTGACAATGACACCTTTGGGTAGGCCTGTTGTTCCGGATGTGTACAGCACGTACGCAGCGTCGGAATCGGATCTGGGACTGGGCAAGTTTGCCAAAGCCGCTTTCACATCGCAGGCGGCCGTGAACTGGCTGGCATCTACTACGGCGATGTTGCCGGAGTTAATGCACGAGTGCGCATCCACAAGGACGACAATGGGCTGGAGATCGGCCAAGAGAGCAGCTTGCCGATCTGCCGGGACGTCAATAGGCAGCGGGCAAAATGCCACGCCGGCTTTCAGAGCCGCGAGGTAGCCAATGTACAGCTCGGGTGACGGCCCCAACGCAACAGCAACGGTCTGCGGCACAGCTGACGTAGAGCGAGTTGACACAGCCAGTTGGTGCAACTTCGCGGCCAATGAATTCGCAGCGTTGGATACTTGTTGATACGTGAACTGCGTACGTGCACCGGTATCGAGATCCGTGAGAAAGTCGAGGGCAACGCGCTGAGGAATCTCGCGGGCGGCTCGCTCGAACCAAGAATGCAGCAGCACAGGCTGTGCCGTACCATCACCTGGCCAAAACTCAACTGGAAACTCCTGCGGAGGCCAATTTAGAACAGAAGTTTGTGTCCAAGCAGTCTCGTCAATGGTGTTGTTGATTTTATTGATGCCTATGCCGTCTTCCGTACCATGTCCGTGCATAAGAATGCCCTGCAGTGCCTGGCCCAATGCATGCAAAGCGGCCTGTGGCAGATAACTTGCTTCTGCCTTCAGAGCCAGCTGGCCGTCCGTGACATGCAGCTGCAACGCCTACATATTCATAGATATTAGAATTTATGTTCTTGATCTTCTTTTAACAACCTTTCGCGAGTCAAAGTCAAACTCTAGTTCCAAGGGGACGTACCTGGCCGTCACCAATCGAGAAATCTGTGTATATATCAGGCTCGCCTTTTTCATGGAGAGCAAAGGACCAGCCGCTGACCCTCCCATTGACACCAACTTGAGCCTCAATGTAGCCACCGCGTGCCGTGTCTTGGATGAAAAAGGACTCGCCCGGTTCGACAGTGGCAAGTCGTGAGACAAGCTCCACGAAAGCCTGATGGGCAGCCTCGCTGTCGATTGGATACGCGATTGAGCTCGTCCATGTCAAAACCTCCGACGACAAATTGCTTTCTCGAGTAGGACGCAAAGTATGCAGAGGTCGTAGTTCTGTCGCCAGTCGCCGCTCAGGCAGTTGCTGCGACTTCGGTTCGTGCATCGTGAGAGGAGTTGTACGAGGTATCGCTGTGCTCTGTATTTGTTGTTGTTGTTTGTTAGCATGTGATGCAGTATTGTGCCTGAGTTTGCGTCTTGTGTTATCGAGCAATGTCTATAGATGAACAGGTCTGTGATAGTAAACGACAGTCGAGCAGCTCACCGCGGCGTTGGGGCTGATCTTCCTTGACAATCAGCTTCGTTCGCCTCACTGATCGGCCATAGCTCTCTACGCCGGGTTTACTCAACCAAATCTGTTTCGGCTATAGTCTGCAGCAATTCCCTCAACACGTGGAGCCGCACATGGCGCTACATCGTCACGATCGTCCTTCTCTCGCTTCCCCATCAAACTCGTGGGTCGCTTCTGCCAGCCGATATCGGTAGTTGAAAGAGGCCAAGTCTGTCTAGAACATGCCCTGGCCAGCAGGGTTGGATCGAGTTCACTACCTTCCAAGTTTGGAGCTTTCGTCACAGCAATTTGAGGCGTCTTGGCCGAGGTGACATCAGTCAGGCCAGATTGGAGCATGTACCTCATACAACACAGACAAAGTCATGTCAGATCCTACCCGATGTCCCTCGTATTGCCGTTTGTTTCTCGCAGCGAGCGTGGTCGAGAAAACTCTGACTTTTTCCAGGATGTGCAAGACCCATCCAACCGCTGATCTGATTGATAAAATAAGATTGATAAAACACGATTGATAATGAAATGTCATGCTGCGGAGTCTCTTTCCCGTTCCTGCCTTCTCCGTTCCGCGTGGTCGTTCAAAACCCGTTTTTTTCTTCTTTTAGGCCGACGCTAGCGCCTCTAACTTGGAACAAAGTGCCGATCCGTGTGGGGCGTGAGGCGTGGGCTGGACTTGGCCCAGAACGACGCACATGTTTGAGCACTGTATGGCACGGTGCAGTGACAAGCAGGGGCACAGACACGTTCCTGACTGAATTGTTCAGGCGAGCCAGTTTCTTGGTAGCATCCTATATACTCATTCCTGTGGATGTGGTCCGGTGTGAAAATTACGTACGGAATTGATTTCTCCACTGAGAAATTGCAGCGGGTGCGACTCTACAAAGAGAATGGCGCCATTGCCGGGACGAAAGGAGACGCCCATGTGTCGATAGACACTGTATTGGACAGTTTTCTGCGTTTTTCGGGGAGTATTGAATAATTTTCAAGGGCTGACTCTCCTTTTTTCCGTTCAAATCGTCTTTGTTCACGGTAATTATTAAATGAGAAAGCGCTACGGATAAAAGAAGTACTTGTACGTTGTATGTTGCTTTATTTTAAAGTTTGAATTTTACAGAGCATTCAAATTGAGATTCTAAGTGGAAAGAAGAGTAGAAAACATTCCTAAAAAAAACGTATTTTAATGTTTTCGTTGAAAATTAAACGATAAAAACTGCAATAAAAACTACTACAATAAAACGGTAAAGCAAAAAACTCAGATGATATTAAACAGTCACAATTGATATTTTTCACAGAGTGTAATAAACCCCTTTTATCGTCAGGAGACAGATCCCTTTAACTTTCTTTCCCCCCCAGTACCTATACAGTGCCTGTTGTTATACTACCCTATATTTTATTAAAGGACGATATGGCCGTAAGAGGAGAACAGAGGGTCCATCAGCAGTCCCTGGGGAAAACACGCTAGGCCAAGGGAGCAGGAAAGACAATGCAAGATGTAACAGCGAGGGTAAAATATAATTAAACTGAGAAAAAGATGCTGCAGATACCGCAGACAAGAAGAGACTTTTTCTCCAACGCCCAGCCGACCGAGTTACAAACAAGTGCAGGGGTCCGGAGTGAACAAGAAATAAATAATAAAACCAAAGATTAAAAAAGGAAAAGGAAACAAAGGTGTATGAGAAGCAACACCCTGTTTTGCCATCCCCACTATCCCACCCAACAAACAACAACTAAGACATTCACCGCCACTCACGCTTTTATGTCTGCTGCGTCACACAAAGCTCGGAAGAGACCGGCCTTTGCGTACAGCTCGGGAGCTGGACCAAACTCGGCAACTGTACCGGCCTCCATTACCAGAACACGGTCGCACGCTCCGACGATGGTATCGAGGCGATGCGCAACAGTGAGGACAGTTGCATCACCCATGACCTCACCCAACATGATCTGGAGCTGCCGGTCGGCACGGCCATCAATGGAAGCTGTGGCTTCATCCAAAATGACAATTTTGGATTTCCGGACCAGCGCTCGAGCAATGGAGATGAGGGATCTCTGACCGTGTGAAATGTTGGCGCCGTTCTCCTTGACGTCAGAGTCAAGATGTAAGATGGGAGAAGCAATCACTCCCGTTTCACTTGACGACTCGCTAGTGGACCGGGCAGCCGCGTTCAACTCCTTTTCTGAAGTGCTTGGCTCCCCAAGGCCAACCATTTGCAGGCACTCGGCTAGCCAGGTGTCTTCATATTGCTGGAATGGGTCAAGATTGTAGCGGATGGTGCCAGCGAGCAGAACTGCATCCTGGCTAATGACAGAAATGCGAGAGCGTAGCAAGTGAAGGCCAATGGTCTGGATGTCGACACCATCAATCAGGATACGGCCACTCGTGGGCTCAGCAAGTCGAAGAAGCGCAGTGATCACTATGATGATTAGGTTATTACAAATATGAAAGTAGCAACAAAGAGAAAGGTTTGTCCTGGGGACAATATACTCACAAGTACTCTTTCCTGCACCAGTCCGTCCAACGATACCAATACGCTCACCAGGGCGGATATCAAGCGTGACACCGCGCAGTGCTGGGTCCAGCTCTGGCCGATGGCTGAGGGTAAGTGACTCGAGCTGGATACGTCCTTTTGTGGGCCACGACTGCCGGACAAGATCCTCATCAATGTGCTTGACATCATGATCCAGCTCCTGCGGGACCTCGTAGGCATAGTGAAGTAGACGCTCGATCGAGTTCATGTTGTTCTCAATCTCGGCACTAAATCGGATCATATTGCCAAAAGCTGCCTGGGCGGTGACCATGTATGAGAGAACCACGCCGCCGGTGGATGGACTTATGTGATTGCGGAGACCGGTGGCAAGAAGTCCTGTGCCAAGAACAAGAATAGCGCCTAAGAGATCCAGACGCAAGTTGAGCCACCGAACACAAGCAATCGAGAGCCAGTAAGCAGTATTCTCCGTGTCGATACGGCGGGCATTATCGTCGACAAACCCGCCAATCAAACCAAATGCAGTCAGTATCGGCAGGCCAGACAAAGACTCGTTGAAATGCTCATAGATGCGGCTGCGGAGCAAGTTGTTTAGCCGGCGTAGCTCACGAGCTGAAGGGCGGTAGTACATGCCAGTCCAGGTATATACCAGAAGCACACCGGCAGCGATGGCGAGAAAGATGGGGAGGATGATGCTGACGACAATGACAGTACCAATCACCTGGACAAGAGTAGAGAGAAAGATGCGCAGTTGTTCACCCACAACATTGTCCACGGCATCCATGTCTTTGCTGAAGCGATGCGTGATGCGACCCTGTGGCGTTGTGTCAAAAAAGGCAACAGGGGCAAACAGAATGCCAGAAAGTGAAGCTGCGTGGAGGTGGTTTGAGCACCAGAAACAGAAGAATGCGAAGACAGTACTCATGGCGAGAAGACCAAGAGACTGGCCAGCTCCCCAGGCCGCATAGCCGCCCATGTACGCACCCTCGCTGAGGCCATACTTTCCCGTTTGCCACCAACTAAGCCAAAGCGCGGAGACAACGCTGCTGCCTTGGAAAACAGCAATAGAGACGATGAAGAGAGGAACTGTGACCAATGCGTTGCCAAATTTGAGGTAGTGAAGATATGTCTTGCCACTGACAGTGCCGACAAGGCGCTCCTCGCGCTGCATGATATCTTTGCCCTTGTCGTTTCCCTTGACCATTGTCTTTTTGTCATCCGTGTTTGGAGAGTTTTCTGTTGCGTCCTTCGAGTTTTTTTCGGCCTCGACTTTCTTCGTATTGGGCCCGGCGTCACTCTCGGCGTCCTTGGCGGCATCTTCAGTCACGGATTGTGTCGAGGTTGCAGATCGGTAGTACTCCGAAAAGGGGCCATTGCGGTTTTCAATTTCTGAAAACTGCCCTTGCTCAACAATGCGTCCCTTGTCCATGAAAATGACGTGGTCAGCTTGGCGGGCAAAAACCATTGAATGTGTGACAAGAACAATAGTGCTCTCCTGGCCCCGTCGTGTCTGATTTACCACGCTGTCGAATACACGGCTTCCAACGTGAGCATCAAGTGCAGAGAAGCAGTCATCAAGGAGCATCAGCTGACTGCGACCATAGACAGCACGGGCAAGAGAGATCCGCTGCTTCTGGCCGCCAGACAGGGAAACACCCTTCTCTCCAACAATGGTCATGTCACCGTCGGCAAGGATGTCGATATCAGCATGGAGACAGCAGCGGCTGAGGACCTCTTCATACCATGCGCCATCAAAGGGGCGACCAAAGACAATGTTCTCGCGCACTGTCTCACTCAGAAGCCAAGCCGTCTGTGGTGCATATGCCAGTGGCGATGGCGAGATGGAGTTGTCGAGGCTGACAGCGCATGCCTGGGCCTGGGCCAGGTGCATATCTCCCAGAAGGGCTCGGAACACGGACGATTTGCCAGCAGCAACTGGACCAACAATAGCGACAAACTGTCCTTTCTTGACGTTCAGGTTGTCGATAAACAAAGACGAAGATTTGGGCAACGTCTGTTGTTCGGAGTTAATGGGAGCAACCTTGTTCTTCTTGCCCCCAGCATCCTTGGTCGCGTCATCCTTCTCCTTCTCCACAGAGAGCTGGTCACTGTCGTAGTACCAGAACGTAGCTTTGTTCAACTGGATGATGGAACTACCGTCTCCTTCGTTCTTTCCCTTTTCGGCGAGAGCATCGCGCAGAGCCGCATCGCGGACCGTACCGTTATCCGACGCAACCATAAACCTAGCTAAACGTTCCACGGCAGCTTGAGCATCGGCCAGAGTAGAAATGGCAATGGGAAGAGAGCCTAAAGGAGATCGCATCAGGAGGAAGAAGGTAAGTGACGAGAAGACCACGCTGGCACTCATGCCATTACCCGTAGTGGCGGAATAGGTGAGAATGCTGACTACGGAAGCCAACGTTGGCGCGGTGAATGACACGGCAATGTTCAGAGCCCGCAGAAGCATGCGTTTTCGGATATAGACAACTTCGTCCTCGCGCAGGGCACCAATTTTGGCCATTACACTTTTTTCGTAGGCGTTTGTCTTGGTGAGCCGAATGGTCGACACCGCCTCCACGACGGCCTTGATGCGCTTGTCTGTGTACGGCATGCTGTTGCGGCGCAGTCGGAAGAGATTCTTCATCATGAAGCTTTGGACAGGGTACAGGAGGGCGAGCAAGCCAAAACCGGGCAAGGCACTGTAGCCCAGCGTCCAAATGGTGAGACCAAGACAGAGTGCGATCTGGATGAAGCTGGTCCATACTGCATGGAAGTAGCCACAGCAAAAGTCAATGCGTGACACATCGGCACTCATGAGACTCGTCAGCTTTCCGGTAGCCAAGTTCTCACGAAGCTTGGCCTCTTGCGTCAGTTGTGTCGTAGCACGGCGATAGATAACGTGCATCAATGCTGCCCGCAGAAGAATACCTGTGGTTGCGCAACGATAGAAACCATGAATATTGGTGACAACAGAAAAAGCGAGAATAGCAAAAAGCCCAACAGCATAACCGAAGCCGTCACGGTAGGCCTCCTGGGATGGATTGTCGAGGGCTTGAATAAAGAAGCGAATGAGGAGAGGAGATATCATCTGTGTCGAGTCTCCAAGCATGCGCAGCAGGCCTCCTGTCCAGAAGCGCCGAAAGCACACATCGTTGAGTGCGAGGGCCAGCACAGTCGCGTCCGACGTGCGCCGAGCCCAAAAGGGACGCCATGCAAGCCATCGGCCGGCGGGCTGGCGAGCTTGATTTGCTTTCAAACGCGTTGCCCATGCCTTTTCTAGTCGATCGGCATGATCGATAGCATGCTGAGAGCTGGACAAGTCGTAGAGATCATCAGCTTGCAGTGGTCGAGAGTAGCCAGTTCGCAAAAGTGTTCCAAGCCAGTTGAAGGTCAGGGTGGACAGGATGTTGGCGCGCGCTTCCGGCGTGACAGTGTCGTACGCGTTGTGACTGTTGGAACCATGCTCGGCACTCGAAAGAGAGGTTTGGTGTTTCTTGCGGTGTCGTTCGGTGAGCTTTGTTTCGATGGGTTTCTGCGAGAGGAAAGGAACGCGTCTGTACCACTTCCGAGGAGGAAAGGTCTTTCCGTCGTTGCTCGCCATGGTTGGGAAATTTAATCGCGAGTGAAGGAAACAAGGGAAAATCAACGATGTCGATGTAGTTATTGCTAACAACGATTGACAGTGTAGCTTGGAAAAGCTCACAATGCATTTGTTTTGGCTTTTGCCTTGCATCAGAAAGCTGTATCTCTATCAAACAATAGCATAGCTTTGCCAAGGCCATCAGTAGCTGCCAAGCACTGAGCCGTACGGAGTGTACAAGCCGAAGACGGACTACACCACGAACTTCAAAGCTCCGTGCTAGAAAAAAAGTATCAAAATACCCTGACTCCTAACTAGCCATCCTTGGTTTTCTGATGGCCCCATTAGGCTAGTCCAGCTTTACTGCAGGCTGGTGCAGCGATGGAGTGGGGATCAGTATAGAAACCGGCCACCTCTGAGAAAAAAATGGAGACAGAGGTACAGAATACTCCATACTTCATAAGATGTTGCGCCGCTTCGGAATATGTCGCGGATGAGCACATGCGATGTGCACGTGAAAAGGTAAACAGGAAACTGTGACATTGAGAGCATTACGGCCGGCTAAATCGGCGTTCGAGAACATTCAGGCACTGTGCCGATTAATCTTCAATTATTCAAGTCAGAAATATGTGCGTGCAATGCGCTCGATTTTTTCTACTTTTTGCTAGGCCGCGCGTTTCTTTGGATCATACAAAGTGACCCTCCTGGAAGAAGCGATCTCGGTGCAGTGCAATGAGCATGGAAGTCTTGTGAGGAAGGTGGAATCGCTTCTTCTTTTCCATCGGGATGAACCGTTCCTGGATCGCTAGTGTTGACAGCCCAACCTGCGGCTCGCCAATCATTTGCTTTGTCCGCGAGTCACGCAGAAATGCATAGTGCTTCATGGACAGATTGGCTGCTTGGTACCGCTTGCCGCCGCGGAACTTCTCCTCGCCGACCAAAAAGTGCGTGTTTTGGTCAAACTCGCCCACGACGACATTGCAGTTGGAGCCAATAAAGCAGGCAACATTGTCTTCCATCACATAGCCAATTTCCATGTAGCCGGCGAGCTGTCCATCCCATTCGTAGATGCATGACATCGTGTGAGGATCAGCCAGCTGCTGCGCAAGATACTTGCGGTGGTGCTCATCGGGGCCACGCTCGCGCCAGCCGGCATTAACGCGGTCCGAGTTCTGCCAACGGGCATAGTGCTCAAAGTGCACCGGGTCGCTCGCATCAATGTGGTAGATACGCAGCTGTTCGCCCAGCTCGACAATGAAGCGGGAGTACAGGAGCGTACCCGGAGGCGGCTTCGGTGGCCGGACGGGATGCACGGTACAGACATTGCCGCTGCGTGTGAAGCCGAGTTGGCTTGGGAAGCTGCCTGCACCGGCAAACCCAGGCAGAAGTGTCGTCTCAGGACGACTGCGAACCCAAGTCTGTGTGCTGGGTGCGCCGGCACCTTGCCAGAATGCCTCGCGGTGAAGCCAGAAGATGGCATCTGCTGGGACATCGGTCGTAGTAGAAACAGATGGCGAGAACGGCGAGATGATACCCAAGCCAGTGGCGCGAAGGTACGATGCGAGAATGGCATTGTTGACAGCCACCGCGTGTAAGTCTTTGTCGCGAACTTGGGGATGTAGCCAAAGACCGTAGACGGCTGCCCACAGCAAACCGATCTCTTCGGTCTTCGGGTTGCCACTGATGCTGGCGGACAGAGGGCTACCGGAGGTCATGTCGAAGCGGTAGAGGTTGTCATACTCTGCCACATTCTCGTTCACCATGGCCGGCGAGACACATACCTGGCGCTCTTGAGCCGTCCAGCGGGCAAGACTAGTGGTTCCTTGTCCCACAGCAAAGATTGGCTTTTGATCTGTACCTTGTGAGGCAATCCAGAACTCACGCTTGCCGTCTGGCAGTCGGTATGTGATGGTTGTCTCGTACGGCGCCGGGCCGTTGTCTTCGCCAATGCTGCCCATGATTGTTGATGTTTTTTTCTTTTCTCTATCCTGGTTGTTGTGTGCGTAGTTGCTGGATGATACCTGTGAATGCCGTGGAAGCCAGTTTCGCTAGATATCACACACTTATACATGAAACACCGCCATCATTAAAATTATTTCAACAAATTCAATTATATACATTATACGTGTTATGCTCCAAAGCTATGACGGCTGTGGCGTAAATGGCGTTTTATGCATGCCAACATACAGGGCGTTTTCCTCGCTAAGCCGAAAAAGCCGCACTAAACACAAATCAAGACAAAGCCCCGCACCAATTACCGAAGCTTGGGTGGCGTGTCGATCCGTGATTTAATCCAACTCGTGAAACTCTAATTCCACGGTCCGTAGCCGGAGGTCGGCCCAGCATCTTATCTGATTAGATGAGATAATTTTTCGTTTTCTGGTGATCCGCCATCAGAATTTTCATGCCCCCTTGCAGACATACAGTACAACAAATTGGGTTCACACACTATGTACATGTGCCCGCCAAGAACCTGACTTTGCAGGAATTACGTATTTAGTCCCCTGCCCTGCCCCCACGACGAGTGTTTTCGTCCGTTTTCGTCTCTCATGGACGCCCAATACAGCCATTGCATTTTCAAGGCCAATCGTAACTTGGGGTCCACGCACTACAATGAAAAAGCAGACAGAGGCGGCAACTTTCGGCCAAGTTTACTTTGTATGTATAGCCAGTCACAGTGGATTTGTTGTGGACAACGACACGGAAGAAAGTGATGTTGGCACCAGCGGCCGGTTTAGGGATCCTTTCCGCGCGGCTCTTCGGCAAGTCGTCAACAGCCAGCGTTGGGGGACCAGCGCCGCCATCGCTTGGCAGGGTGTGGCCCAAGAGGAAGGTCAATTTCACTGGCAAACGCGGAACAGTATTTCTCTACCGTTTCCCTTTTCTCTTCAGTTCCCCCTTCCCACCTCCCCCTTTCTCTTTCCCTCTCCCTCCGTATTTTTTCATAAATTTCTTCTCGCGCTGTCACATCTTGGCAAAGCGACATCTTGGCAAACAAAAGTGCCAAGTGAAAAAACTCAAAAAATGCCTGCAAGACAGTGGAAAAACACGGGTCTTCTCGCACGCTATTCTTGTAGCCCCCATTGTCTTGGACAGTCTTTGGATTTTTCCAGACTGATGTTCTTGTGCTTTTCGTGCTGATCTCCGTACCTCGGGCAAACTGAGCTCGTTCATTTATTGTTGCCGTGCCGCTCTTTTCTTGTCGCTTTTTTTTTGTTCTTGTCACTCATTCCCTGCGTTGCTCTGCATTCCTCTGCTTCTGCACGTCTCACTCCTCCTCTACCTGTCACTCGTCATTGTATCACCTTATTTGTGAATATCCATTTCCAAGAAAAACCCACTGCAGATCAACAGCATGTCTGCACCACTCAACAACGATCAGCCTATTGGCGTAGATCCCAAAGGCACCGTGCCTACGGATCCTACCAAGGAACACGAGCTGTTCACGACCTCAGACAAGAAGGAAGCCGACGAGTCCATCACTGAAGGCAACCACGAGGTCGGTGTCAGCCGGGTTGAGGCCTTCAATAAGGTTCTCTACCAGTCGGGTAGGAAGGGAAAGATCCTGCTGTGGATGCTAGGCGTCTCCATCTTCCTGACCATGTTCGTGTATGCTCTGGACCAGGGTATCACGAGTTCCATCTTCAGCACGCTGGCCACGTCCACATTTGGTGTGCACAGCCAGATTGGTACTGTCAGCACCGCCAGTCAAATCATTCGTGCCATCAGCAAGCCGTTCATTGGCAAGCTGGCCGACATTACCTCCCGCCCCACCACATACTGCATCATCCTCGTTTTCTATGTTGTGGGCTTCATCGTCGCCGCCAGTGCCTCGACCTTTGCATCATACACTGTTGGTGTTTGCTTCACATCGGTGGGCAAGTCAGGTCTTGACCTGCTGAGTGACATCATTGTGGCTGATCTGACACCGCTGGAGTGGAGAGGTTTCTTCAGCGCCTGTCTGTCACTTCCCTTTATTGTCACTGTTCCCATCAATGGCTTTATCAGCAGTGGCTTCTATGGCAACTGGCGCTGGGGTTTGGGCATGTTCGCCATCATGATTCCCGTCCTCTTGACTCCCGCCATCGTTACTCTGTACACGATGCAGCGTCGTGGCAAGAAGGCTGGCATGGTGACGATGGCTGACTCCAAGGATGTCCGCATTGGCCGGACTGAAGCTTCTGCTGGCAACATCCAGTACTGGGCTGGCCTGGCTTACCGCGGCCTTGTCGACATTGATATTATCGGCCTCATCATTCTCGGCTTTGCCTTTTCGCTCATCCTGTTGCCCATCACATTAGCTGCGGATGCGAAGAACGGATGGCACAACCCCAGCATGATTGCCATGATTGTCCTTGGCTTCGTGTTCCTTTTCGCTTTTGCTGCTTTTGAGTACTTCCTTGCACCAAAGCCCCTGATGACTCGCAGCATCCTCAAGAACCGTGCATTTGTTGCGGGTGTCATCATCCACACGTTCAACCAGCTGGCTTCTGCCGTCCGCAACACCTACTTTTCTTCCTACATTCTCATCATCAAGCAGTGGACGACATACCAGTGGACCATCTTCCTCGGTATCACCACCATGGGTCTCTGTATTGTCGGTCCCTTTGTCGGTCTGGTTCACCGCAGCACCCATCGCTACAAGAGCGTGATGGTTTTTGGAGCCGCTGCCAAGGTGCTTGGCTATGGCCTTCTGATCAAGGGAAACGGCGAAATGACTCAGGGCACTGCCCGGCTCGTTGCCGCCCAGCTCATCTTCTGTCTGTCCTCTCTGAATGTTGTCGGTGCTCGTGTCGGTGTCCAAGCTTCCGTTCCCCACGATGATATCGCATCACTCATCTCCATCATCACTCTGTGGTCAACGCTGGGCTCCAGTGTTGGTAGTGCCGTCGCATCTGCCATCTGGACCAACCAGATGTTCAAGCAGATGCTTGTTGAGATGCCCGATGTTCCTGTGGCCACTCTCAAAACCGTCTACGGTAGCATCAAGTCACTCCGCAAGTATGCATTTGACGACCCTATCCGTCAGGGTTCCATCCGCGCATATGCCATCGTCAACGGTCACATTACCACCGCGGCCATCTGTCTCTCTGTTATCACTCTGTTTGCATCCATCTGTATGCCCAACTTCTATCTTGGTAAACAGCAGAACGCTGTCGACAATAAAGGTCTTGACGGTAGCGCTGTGGATGTTCCGGACAGCCATGTCGAGGAGACGACTGGTCCCAAGCCTTGGTACAAGAAGGTAGTTGATTTATACTACAAGTAGACTATAAATTAAGGCGGGGAGTAAGGTAGAGACAGGTAAAGGTGTTAAATAAATAGGACGATCGGTAATATCTTTAGTTTATTTACTGTCTTATCGTTATTAAATTTATTTTTAATTAAATATTCGACACGGTTAAAATATACGCTTATTATTAATACTCTTTATTAGTATAAATATTAATATTGTCGGGTCACCGGTGTTTTTAAAGATTACGTTATTATAATACACGCCCGCAAGTAGTCCTACGGTAGGTGTATACTCTGTGTGTTACGAACATGGCCCCCACGGGGCCTCACCAACAGGCCAGGACAATATAGCCGACCCCTCAACGGGCACGGAAGATTTATTACGCGACCGACGCAAGGCGGCGGTGCTAGTGTAGCTAGAAGGCAGCCGCCTTCTAGGATAAAGGATAAGGAATTAATTAAAAGAACGAAAGGATTAATTAATTAAATAATAAGGATGAAGATTATACGAAGAATAATTATACGAATATATTACGAATGAATTAACTTTAAGATTATATAGGGAATAATTTAAGGAATAATTAAGGAATAATTATAATTAAATATATAAGATTAAGGCTTTCTCTTTATTAAATAAATAAAAGACTTAGTTATTACTGATTATTTAAAATATAAATTATATTTACTCGATTTATATTTTTATACTTTTATTATATATAATTATTACCCTTTATTAAACGTATTAATTATTATTTAACTGTTATACTTTTTTATCGTTTTTATTAAAAATAAGCTTTTTATTAACTTAATTATTTAATAGAGATTTTTTCTCTTAAAAAGTATTTTTATAATAATAATAACGACTTTTATTTAAACTTTAATTATATTTTAATTAAATAATATTTAATATTATATCAACCGCTTTTAAAGTTATTATTATTATTACTTAATAAACTATTAAAATATAAATTATATAAAAGAAAATTAATATAAAGTAAAGTAAACAAAAGGTATAAGGGTTAACGTCAAGGATTAAATAACGAATAATATAATAGATTCAAGAGAGTAAAGTATTAAAGGTAAGTCTAGTATTATACAGAGAATAACTCTTACTTCTTTTAAAGATAAAAGAAGTATTCGTTATTTATATATAAAGCCTTGTCGGGTCGGAGATAGAGATCTCCTCCTTATCTCTTATTAAGGGGGCTAGTATAGCCCGACTGTTAGGGACCTTGCTAGATACTTATAAGAATTTTATAGGTATCCGTAACTTTTTTTAATTTTATAGGAATCTTATAAGAATTTAAAGGGTGTCTTAACTTTAATATATTCTTATTCGTAATAATTATCTCTCCCTTTATATAAACTATCCTTAGTTTACGCTCGGATTAATAAGTCTAGGAATAAAGAGACAGAATAAAGTCCTTTAATAAATTTAAAAAAAGAAAAGAAAAAAAAGAAAAATATAAAAACTTTATTATAAAGAAAACTTCGCGATAATTAATAAATAATATAAACCGGATTAAAATTTATTTATATAATAAAACCGACTTATTAAATTTAATTTAACTTATAATTTAAATCGGACGGCCTTATTTAATTTATTTAAATCGGATAAAGTATAAAATACGTAAAATACGTTATACGAAAATAAAAATAACGGGAAAATAAAGATAATATAAATACAATACTAATATTTTATTATCGTTGTTATACGACGATTAAACGTTAAGAAATTAATATTTTATTATTTATTATCGACGGAGGAAAAGTAAATATAAAATCTTAAATAAAAAGCGCGTTATATTACTTATTAATACTACTATAACGCGGAGAGACTTAAACCGTAGATGTTATAAAGACACTTCCTAGGGGAGAGGATCTCTGTTAGGTGATTAGGCTAGTGGAGGGCTTGTTCTTAGTGAGAACGATAAGAAGGTGTAACGGCTGAATAATAATTAATACGTATAATGGGGTTAGTGATTGTATGCGATAAGGGTATAGGAATATAGGTTGGGTAGATATAGTTTGTATTTTAGATAATCGGTAGCGACTGAGTCTTTTATCTATCCTTTACTAGGAGGAAGCCTTAGTCTTATATATTTAGCTATAATTATTCCTTAATTATTCTCTTTAATTATTCTCCGTATAATTTTAAGCTTAGTTTATTCGTAGTTTATTCCGTATAATTATTTCCCGTATAATCTTCGTTTCCTACCTTTTAATTAGTCCGTTTCCTTATTATATAATTCGTCCTTTATTCTATACTCCGAAAGGGTTGTTTTTTAGCTATACTAGCACCGCCGTCTAGCGTCGGTCGCTTTATATATCTTCCGTACCCGTTAAAGGGTCGGTTGTATTATCCTAGCCTGTTAGTGAGGCCCGTGGGGGCTATGTTCGTAATATAATCTCCCTCCTTTCTAGGTTTCGTCTCGAAATCTTATAAGTAGCGTATTCCCCTTACTTCCTTTAATTTATTCGGTAAGGATTTCCTTTCCTTTTCCCGCTATGTCTGGTCGTGTCGTTAAACGTCTTATTGTCGATAACTCTTCGCGTCGTCGTAAACTTATTTAGTCCCTCGAGTCCTCCGGCTTTAACGTTATACCCTGCTCGCGCTGTACTCGTCTAGATAAAGATTGTATTTAGTCCGATAAATTTACTCGCTAGATTCGTCGTTATTAAGCTTACGTTCGCGTAAGTATTAAGTACGATAGCCGTAATATCGCTATGGGTCCTAGTGCGTTTATTTCTTTTATCTTCGTTTCTTTTCTTTTAACTTTCTTTTCTTTTAACTTTCTTTCCCTTAACCGAGCGTTGGATCTCTAAATCTTAATAGCTCTCCGAGGCTAGGGAAAACGCCGAGCTTGTCCTAGAGGAAGCGTATCGTTAAGCTGCCCGAGTAGCCCTACTTGCCGCCGAGGCCGCCGCCCGGGTCCGCTACGTTTATTAATAGTAAAAGTCTTACGAAGAGAAACGAAAACGCCTTCTCGATAAGGCTTATATATTTATTAATGTCGAGGACGAGGCTCGGTGGGCCGAGGAGGAGCGCGAGACTCTTTAAATTACTTAAGAGGCTTAAGCGGCCGTTGATGCCGCTGTCTCTTCGTTTAATTGGGGCGCGCTTATAATTAACTTAGGGCCCGAGCCTTTTATCGTTAATACGCCGTTAATAACTAGGGGGAGTTCCTAAGATGTTTTATAGGTTCTTATGTATTTTCTTTAACGTTATAGCCTTATTATTTTATTAAATATTCTAGTTGCTTTTTCTTTATTTTACGATATACTTTAATCTTTTTAACTTCGTATTTTAGTTTTCCGAGAATTTATTCGTTTAAAAGTTCCGCCGATTCGGGTGTTTTTTCGAGTAGTAATATATTAAACCGTAGATAGACTCGTAATCCTTCGGGTAAGCTGAGTTCGTACACCGAGTTTAAGATTTTTTTTATGATTTTAAAAGGCTTAAGTTTCTTGAAGTCGAGTTTATTGTTTAGTTTTTTTATTCGGAGGTTTTTACGGTTAAGGTAGAC
Source organism: Sporothrix euskadiensis (assembly GCA_019925375.1). Classification (NCBI taxonomy): domain Eukaryota; kingdom Fungi; phylum Ascomycota; class Sordariomycetes; order Ophiostomatales; family Ophiostomataceae; genus Sporothrix; species Sporothrix euskadiensis. The sequence continues at coordinate 117,032 of JADHKQ010000062.1, forward strand.
TTTATTTTTTTCTTTTAGGATTAGTCTCTTAATTTTTTTTTTATTAGCTTATACTCGAACTTGTTTTTAGTTCTTTACTAGGTTTATTTTTACTTTAGATAATACGTCGTTTAAGCGATATATTACTTTATTTACTTTTAAATTAGTACTATCGTCGTTATAGTAGTCTAGCCGTAGTTTAAATTTATAGTTTACTTTAAACGGTGAGTGTTCCGTAGCGTTATATATTACGTTATTATATACGATTTAAGCGATTAGTAATTATTCGATTTAATCGTTTTATTATTAATTAACGTACGTTTTAAGGTATTATTCGAGCGTTTAATTCGTTCTCTCCGTTTATTTATTTATCTAGGGGTAAAAAGCGGTACTTAGTTTTCTCTTTACTTAAAGTCGTCGCGTAACTTCCGTTTAAAACTTATTTATAAATATTATTCCTTTATCGTTAATAATGTTATTTAGTAACCCGTGGTTGTTGATAATGTTTCGTAGGAACGTATATACGAGATCTTTTACCGTGTATAATTCGTAGTATAGTAGGAAATAAGCGTACTTAGTAAGTTTATTTACGATTACGAGGATACTATTATATAATACTTTAATAATTCTTTTCTTCGAAGCCGGTAGCTTTACGATAAGATTTTATAATATTAACTATTACGGTCGGTCTAGTATAAGTAGTAGTTGTAGTTCTCCGTATATTTTATGTCGTGACGTCTTCGTTTTATTATATATGTCGTAATTTTAAATAATTTCTTAAATGTCGTTGTATTATCCCTTAATGTTATAGACTTTCTTGAGTTTATCGGTGGTTTTTTATACACTAAAATATCCTCCCGTCGGGTTTTAATGGACCTCTTGGATAATATCCCTTTAACTCCTTCGGGCTACTATTTTTAAGGTTAACGATCCATCTATACCCTTTTAAAACACTGATTGTTTCTCGACGGAGTCGGGTCCTTGATAGTTACTACGTCGGCTTAGCGCGTCTACTTTTTTATTATCGGATCCTTTTTTATAAATAATTTTAATATCGAATTCGGATAAGTACTGTGTTTAACGGGTTTATCGTCCGTTTAACCTTTAATTATTAACGAAGTAAGTGAGGTTTTTATAGTCCGAGTATATCGTTATAAGGTGTTTCGCTCCCTTGAGGTATACCTTTTATTCTTTTAGTCCTTCGATAATCGCTATTAGTTTCTTGTCGTGAACTAGGTATCGTTTCGCTAGTTTAACGAACTTTTTAAAGAAGAAGGCGACGGGGTGTAGTCTTCCTTTTTTATTTCGTTAGGACAGCTCGCCGTTTATTACGTATCTTAACGCGTCGACGTTTACTTCGTAGGGTAGTTCTAAGTTAAGCTTTATTAGTACTGGCTCGTTTAATACTACTTCCTTAATAAGTTTAAACGCCGTTTCTTCCGCGTTTATTTATTTAAACTCTATATCGTTTCTTATTAAGTTATATAGTAAACTAGTTATTTTTCCGTAGTTTTTAATGAACCGTCGATAGTAATTAATAAATTCTATAAACTCTCGTACATTCTTAACGTTCTATAGTATCGGTTAATCCCGTACTGCTACGATCTTTTCTAGTTCTATAGTTAGTCGTCTTGGCGTAATAACGTACCTTAAGAAGATTATCTCTTGTATATAGAACTCGTACTTACTTGCTTTAATTAAGAGTTTCGCGTCGTTTAGTTTTTATAGGACCTTATATATATATTGTTTATATTCCTAGATATCTTTCGAGAATATTAAGATATCGTCTAGGTATACTATAGTAAATTCGTTTAAATATTCGCGTATAGTGTCGTTAATTATTTCTTGAAATAATACTAGTGCGTTAGTTAGGCCGAAGGGTATTATTAAGTATTCGTAGTGTCCGTACTTCGTACGAAATGTTATCTTTTATTCTTCTCTTTCCGCGATCCGGATTAAGTTGTAAGCTTCTCGTAAGTCGATTTTAATAAATATTTTAACTTCTCTTAACTTGTTTCGTATATTTAAGATAAGTAGTAGCGGATATCGATTTTTAATAGTGACTTCGTTTAATTGTTGGTAATCGATATATAACCGTAATGTCCCGTCCTTTTTTAAGATAAATAGGATAAGTGATCCTGTAAGGGATTTAAAGGGTCGTATATATCCTTTGTTTAAATTTTCTTTTAGTTACTCTCGGAGTGCTTTCGATTTATCTTTACTGAGGGGGTATATCCCTTGGAACTTTAGTTGTACTCCTTCCTTTAGTGGTATTTAGTGGTCGTAGGGTCCGTACTCCGGTAGGCCCGTGTCGTGTTAATGTTTCTAGATATTCGTGTATTTATAGTATTGCGTTAGTACGCGGAGGAGGTCGTTTCTTTCTTTTTTTATTAACGCGTTTAACGTTTTAATAATTGTGTCTTGTCGTAGGCTTCTTTAAGATAATTAGTTAATGATTTAATTAATCCGTAGGTTATACTCTTGTAGTTATAGTAGTCCGAGGATAACGTCGTCGTCTCCGATATTTATAATATCGAGTACCGTTTTAACTTTCTTATTTCTTACGCGGAGGTTAAGCGTCTTTGTTTCTCTTTTAACTTAGCCGCCGTCGTAGCTGGCCTAGAGTCCTTCGAAATTTCGTAGAATGTATAGTACCTTCTTTGGTTGTTATAGTATATTTTATTGGTTTATTAGTCGTAGTGTAATATAACTAGCCTCTGCGTCGGTATTTATTATTATTACTTAGTTTCGGTTATATTAATTAATTTGAACTCGTATATATTTACGTTTTTTATTAGTCGCTCTTAGGGTTTTAGTGTCTAGTCGTTGTCCGTACTTTAAGTCGGTAGGATTTCGTTGTTTTCCGGTATACTACCGTTGTCGGTGGGTACGTTTAGTACTTGGGGCGTTAGGTTAGTTTACTTATCGTTGTTAGGCTTATCTTATTAACTTTTGTGGGCCTTCCGCTTTCTCTTCTTTGATTGGCGTAGGCGAGGTGCTCGTTCTTTTTAGTTTTATTATTCGTAACTTTTTTGGATTTATACTTGTTTATATACGTTATGTTATGTTATGTTAGTGTTATGTTAGTGTTAGTGTTAGTGTTAGTGTTAGTGTTAGTGTTAGTGTTAGTGTTAGTGTTAGTGTTAGTGTTAGTGTTAGTGTTAGTG
>JADHKQ010000063.1:0-116157 GCA_019925375.1 Sporothrix euskadiensis
GTGCACTAATCGGACCCTGCCCCCCCCCCCCCCCCCCCCCTTTTTGTTTTCCTTCTTTATTTTTTTCTCTTCCATATCTCGTATCTCGCCATCTCATCTCGCCATATCGTCTTGCCATTTATTTTCGTGACATTTGCCATTTCCGTCAGCTCTCGCTGTAGTTCGTACTCTCGCTGTTTACTCGTCCGACTGTGGTGATCTTCAGTCTTTTCTCTTTTCCTCATAACACCCCTGCAAGTGTGCTTTTCCATTTTGCCTCTGCTTGCCTCTTGAGGGCTCCGCCTCTCCACCTTCTCGCAGAAATAGCGCTGTTGAGTCCACTGTAAACCCACTTCAGGAGCCCACTTCCCAAACCCCCGTTGGCCCTCTTCGGCCCTCCAAGGTCGCTAGCGGACTCTTGTTTCTGCACTGCAAATGAGACACTCTCGCTGTTTTCTGGAGTGGTCTCCAGGACTCCGGCCAGGATCCGGGGAAAAGCACGCCAAATGGCGGCGCGCTATCCACTGAAGCGGCCCCTGTAGCGCCCGGCCATCCCCTATTTTCTCTAGTCTGTCTCGTCTGTTCACTGAGAGGCTGATATTGCTGCCAGCTTTCGACTCCTTCTCGTCCGTCCCCCTGTCAAAACGTCGTCTGTTTTTGAGCTTGTGCACATACTCGCGTCCAAGCACCGGGAAAAAGTCGGGGTCTAGCGTTCTGAGCGGACCACTTCTTGCTCTTCTCTCTTAAGGACTCTGGGGAAAATCCCCTATCGAGCCCACCCAACTCGTCGTCTATGTTTACAGTATACGGCGCTTGTCCGCAGTGGATTAGAGTCGTTTTTCGGTCTCTTGGGGCTCCTTGGTGTCTCTAGTTTTCCTTAGGGGAATTTCCTACTATGTTTCTCTGCTCCTCGGCCTCTTCTTAGTGGTCCCACCCCCGGATACTCTATTTGCCTGGTGGCTTTTCGTTTGAGCTTGTTTGGTCCTTTGTCTCGTTCTCCAGAAAAGCCTTCTCGGAGCATTTGAGGAATATTTGACGATTTGCTTGCCACAAAAAGGTGAGCGTCCAAGGTGTGGAAAAGCCAAAACCGAAGAGCACAAAATTAATAGTCAGCTACTCCGTACTCGTAAACATACTTCGTAGAGGGACAAGGATCGCCCGTCCCAAGAAAAGCCGTACGACGTCTGCTCGACGCCTCTCGTATATTTTCTCCCCTCTGTCGCTCATCTCTCCAGCGGTAGGCAAAGGGTTTAAGCCCAAAGTGGCAGGCCTAAAGCACAGCATTTGGGGACAAAGACGTTACCTAGTACGCCGTACTGATGCTCCGAGAAACTGAAACCTCGCCAGCGTCTGTCTATCCGCTGCAGTCAGCAACCGCCACGGAGTTTCCTTTGCCAGAGGACTGGTACCAGTACTCCGTACTCACAGCCACACCACTGAGAGAGGCAACTTGACCGCAGGTATGACCAGGATAGGAGCCTTGCTCGCCGGACTGCAACGCAGCTAACCGCGCTAGATGATCCCTCCCCTCTTTCTTCTTGTCTTTCTCTTTCCTCGCTGCGCTCGCAGATGCAGACCAAAAGGTGGCATTGCAGCACTACTCCGTATTCTCTTTTCTTTAATGGGGAAGTTCTCCTGGCGTGGTCAGTGTTTCTGCGGCGTCAAGGTCGTGTGTCTCGCCTTGTCAATGTTCCTTTCACTGTCGTTTTTCTGTCGCCTTTTTGTCGTCTCCTGTCTTCCCCTTGTCATTTCTCTACCCTTGTTCTCTTCCTTCTCCATGCAATGGTTGATGGTCGACCGGATGTATATCCGTGATTCTAACCACCCTCCTGCCACCTCCTTGTTCTCTTCTTGTCTTGTTGTCTCCTCCTAGTCACGGTTCCTCGCCATTGTCGATGCTTTCTCGTCCTGACATCCTTGTCCATTATCCCATTTCCTTCTTTTCATGTTTCTGTTCTTCTCCTTCTTTTCCTCTTCCCTTCCTCACACCCCCCAACACAGACACCATCAAGACACCCCTGCTCCCTCCTGAAAAAGTCAAGTCCGACGTTAATCCCCACATGGGAGGCTGCATGGAACGGGTTTGTGTTACTGGACTTCCTAGATTCTGTGGACTCTGGAAGTGCCTGGATCTGTGAGTAAAGGACGAAGGAAGAGAGTTGACTAGTCACATAGTTAAAACTCCCACATCGCCTTACCTTGCGATGGTCTGCTTTTGCTTTCTTGACTCCGTGGACGACTCTCATGTATTCTTCAACTTCCAACACCGCTCGGTTCATATCAACTTCGTTCCTTTCGACTCCCGACCCGACCAGTGATGGCTCTTTGAACGCCGGTAGAGAGAACTGCCACCCCCAGTCGACTGTCTTCGTCCGTCTCGACGTCGCTAGCATCACCACTCACTGTCGTCGAGTCTTCCGTGTACCACCAACGCCGCCAAAATGGCTGTCGACTATACTACCCGGTCCCCGACAGTGGTCGTCGCCAACGCGGCCCTGCTTGTCATTACGGGCATTTTCATCATCGTCCGTCTCTGGGCCCGCGTGTTCCTCTTGCACCATGTCGGTCTTGACGATGTCCTGATTTGGGCTTCATCCGTCTTTGGCTTCACCCTCTCCATCTCGGAAATTCTGAGTATGTACCACCACTCTCTCCAGTACTATCACTCTCTCCAGCATTATTATCCCTTCGATCCCCCCTAACAAAACAGTGACAAAGCATGGATTGGGCCTGCATATCGAGGATGTCTCGAATTCCGACTTTGAGAGCTTCTTGATCCTCCAGTTCGTCGCCGCCATCACCTACATCTGGGCTTTCGTTCTCATCAAGCTGTCCTTCGCCGTCTTCTATCTTCGTGTCATTCCCACCTCGGGCTTCCGCCGCCTCAACTACATTATCATCGCCGTTCTCGCCATGCAGGGTGTTGAGGAGACCTTTGTGGTCTGCTTCGCCTGTCGCCCCATCTACAAGTTCTGGCGCCCGGCCGTCGACGGTGCCTGCCTCAACCTGCTCAACTTTTACTACATCTCGTTTGGTATCAAGCTCGCCACCGATATCGTCTTGTTCTTGGAACCCATCCCAACCCTCCTGCGCCTCAAGCTCCCCGGGGTCAAGCGTGTCGGTCTCGTCGTCATGTTCTCGCTGGGTCTGCTCACCTGTGTCATTTCCATTATCCGCGCCACCTACCTCAACGACACCAGCAACGATGTCACCTGGCGCCTCGTGGATCCCATTGACTGGTCCACCGCCGAGGTCTGCTCTTTGATTATCTGTGCCTGTATTCCCTACGTGCGCAACCTGCTGGCCGAGATTCCTTTCGTCAACGCGGCTCTCGGTCTCTCGTCCAACCACTCCAAGGGTTACTCATCCAACTATGGTCCCCGCCCCGGCCAGGACGACTCCATTGCCCTCCAGACCCAACGCACCTACATCCAGTCCCGCAACCTCAAGGGCGGCCACGGCACCGCGTCCAACACCGCCACTGTCACCGCCAACCCCTACGGCAACGGCAATGGAAGGGACGGCAATAGCAATGGCAATGGCAGCGGCAACGGCCGCATCCGCGCCACCGAGTCCACGGAAGAAATCTTCCCCAACTACGTGGACAAGCAAGGCGGCATCGTCGTGTCGACGGATGTCAAGGTCGCCGTCGAGGAGAGCTCCTCGCAGCAGACACACAGCCAGGCGCGGTCCAGTTACTCGGACTCGCGGTAGACTGTCATGTCTCTGCGGTTTTTGTCTTCTTGCCCTGTCTTTTGCGTTGTCTTTTGGTAGTTCTTTACGGTGCTTAATGCATGCTTAGCTATTTATTTATTTATTGGTTTCTTTTCGGTGCGATGGAATGTATCTTTCTTGGCCTGTATTTATTGTGTCTCCCGCACACTTTACTTATTCCCCCTATATGTCCGTCTCATCTTGCTGTCTCTTTTTTCTTTCTTTTTTTTCCTTTCTCCATCTCGTCCTTTCTTCACGCTCTGCAGTTCCAACCACACAAAAAAGAAAAGCCTGAAATGTTTTACTAGAGACGATACGCATGTGCCTTCCCTTCATTTAATGATAGCCTTTACTCTTTGACTAAATATGAATCATAATAATTTGAGCAGCCAGCCTTTTCTTATTGATGCATTCAATTGACTCGTGATGCGATTCTTCTTCTGTCGCGACTCGCGTCAATCCCCCTCTTCACTTTCTTTGGGCATCCTCTCATTCTCTCCTGCTCATCCCACTGTCGCGATTCTCATCAGTGCATCCTGTACCGTCCCTCTGTTTCTGCTCTGTTTCCCTCTGTTCTCACTCCTTTTCCCGCTGTCGATCGTTTTTTTTTCACTGTGCGTCCCTCCACCAGGCTCAGCGTTTCTAGGATAGTGACCACACAGCCCAGGGTTCAGCTCTCTGCCTCCCTGTCCATTTGCGAGTACTGTGTATTTCAAAAACCCGCCCCAAATCCAGCGCTGATCACATTCGGCCGAGCGTTTTGTCCCGTTTATTTACGTGGCGACATTCTTCATATGGCAATGATCGCTAGCCGGGACCCTTGCACTGCGAGTGCACATCTTGCGCGCTGCTCAAAGGCAATGTAAATACTCTGTACATTGATGGTGTAAAAACTTGTGGCTCGTTATATCTTGGATTGATGCAAATCTAAATTTCGCCATACGGAGTACATCCTCCATGAACTGCTCCCTGCTATTTGTATTTCTGGTCGTCTCTGTTATCTTTCTCCACGCTACATCGTACATCTGTCTACCATCCATGCGAATGTGAATTGTCGATAACTTTAAAGAATGTCGCATTTCCATTTCGTTGACCGCCTTGCCGTCGCATTCAATTGACGTGTGCCGTTCGTCTACCGTCGCACTGAGCATCGTCAATATATTTGCTTTTTCCTCATCGGCTCAATGCAAGCCATACAGATTCTGTTGCACTTTGCCAAGGACACCCTGCCAACTGTTTCTTTTTGTTGTTGTCATGCACTCGGTGGGGTTCCTGTCCGGCAGCTGGCTGTGATATGTGCTGTTCAACGCCGTCGCATCGCCCCCACGTACGTCGTCGTAATTGCCGGCCAAGACTTTTCTGTTACACCCAAAGGTCAACGATGCTGGCAACCATCGGGTCTGTGCAACGGAGAATTGTGTGATAATACACAACAACGCAGACAGTGATTGTCACGTTACTTGCCGTTTTATTAGGATAAACTTGTCTGCTGTCATTGACGAAGGTTTGTTGCATTGTTTGTCTCAACAGTAATATATTTGACTTCTTCAAAATGATTGCATCACGTTCTCGTTATGAAATGATACACGTTATTAGAATTAGCATGTGTAGTGCATTTTTTGCTTGATATTTTATATTTTGGGAAATCATATTAGAAGAAAGTAATATGATAACATTTTGTCATAAATTTAGTCGACTTAAATTAATTCACAAAAAAATAGTCCACCTTCAGCATCCTTTATGTAATGATAAAAAAACCACCTTATCTCGTAAAATAGTATCCCAAGTAAAATCGAGTCAGTCCTCGCATTCGACTCTATAGACACATCAAGCGTCTATTGAGCTGGTCACAACTGACATCGTACATTGCGTGCAGGTTCTCATACACCACCTCTACATAACGTACCGAAAGTTCCGAATCTCAAAATCAGTCTTGTCCTCAAAAGTCTGCGGGTCATCCTGAACCTCGCCGCGAGCAGCAGCCTTGTCCCGATTGGCATTCTCCCACATGTACAGACCGCGCAAAATCAGGGGCAAAATACAAAGCAGGCAGATGCACGACAGCATGGTCTTGATGCCTGTCGGATAACCGTGGCTCTGCTCTTTGGCACGAAAGAACTGTGGCGCAGCAACGCTACCAGCACAGTAGCCGACAAACAATAGGAAAGTGACGGTGATCTTCTTGGCCGTGCCGGCAACATTACCTCCAATGACGGCAAACGAAAGGGCGAGCGTCACAGAAAAGGTATATGTGGCCCAAAGAGCAACGACTCGGCCCCATTTGTTGCTCGCAGGGAGGGTATGTAGTAAGGCAGCGCCGATAATAGACGGCACACACGAAGCAGACATGGAGATGAGGCGCATGTTGCGGAAGCGAGTAGAAACATAGCCGCTAATAACCAGCGATAGGAGCTGAATGACATTGGCCGGAATGCCGAGCAGCATGGTGTCGACGGCCGAGAAACCAAAACCCTTGATGATTAGGCTGGAGAATCCAGAGAGAGCACCGGCGGGAATGGTGCCGCACATGCCCAGTGCAAAGAAGAGGTATGTCTTGGGATCCTTGAAGGCCTCGCGGACCTGGTACCACTGCCAGCTGCCCTTGGTGCCGGTGTGCTGGTCGGAGGTCTGTAACGGAGTCAGTAGATGTTCATGTATGGTGCTTTTTTTTTTTTGGAAAGACTCACCACAGTCGTGGCTGCAACACGCTCTTCCGGAGTCAAGAAGCGAGCCGACATGGGATCGGACGGGAAGATGAAGAAGATGACGATGCCCCAGACAAACGTGATGAAGCCAAAAATCAGAAACATGACCCGCCAGACTGCAATGGCCGGGTGGCTCATATGGCCAAAACCGTAGCTAATCAAAGATCCAAAGATGGCAAACAGTGGCGTGCCACAGAACCAAGCAATCTGGCGAATGGGCTGCTCGTCACGGCGGTACCAGCGAGCAACGATGACAACAAAACTCGGGGCAATGGCGGACTCAATACCGCCAAGGATAAAGCGAGCAACAAGAAGGCCGGCATAGCTGTTTGAGAAGTTGGTCATGGCGAGAGTGAGGCCCCAAGCTGAGACCATGAAGCCCAGGTACTTCTCGACGGGGAACAGAGGCAGCAGGGAAGCAAGAGGATACTCGAGTCCCATATATCCAAAGTAGAAGATGCTGTTGACCCAGCTGTAGTCTTGGCCTACGAGGTGCTGGAAGAAGACGGCTTGTTAGCTACGAGACTGATGCGTGTGTCAAGATACCCTATCACATACGTTATCACCTTGAAGGCTGTAGACTGCGGCAAGGCCGAGGACAGCCTTGTCGAGGTACTGGAGTCCATAAGTGAAGATCATCTGAGCTTCAAGTCAGTTTCTTGTTTCCGTCATAACGACTAATGAGTTGCAGGAGACTCACCAACGGCATCAAGTGCAGATCAATCTTGCGGACAATCTTGCGGCGTGACTCTGACCAGTCATGATCGTCAACAATGACCTGGCCAGGCTTTGCAAGCTGCTCAGCATCGATAGTCATGTCTTCCGCTATAGTGGTAGGCATGCCCGACATCTTGGAGTCCATGGTGTGTGATGTGGTGGCGGTGTGGTTGACGATATGAGATGCAGATGGAGTTTGATGCGATGATCTCTTGGTCTTCATTGATCTCAAAGTAACGACATCACAGCTCTTAAGTACAGCGTCGATGCTGCTGTCGTGACGCCTTGATGTATCGAAAGAGCTCTTATCAACATCTGCATTGGCTGGCTATCACGGTAGACTGTTCATGGGGAAGTATCTCATGCTTTGCCACGAGACCGATAGCTGGAACCGATACTTGCGTCCATCGCCATTCTCTACAAAAGTGGCTAAGCGGTCGCAGAAACGGCCGAATACGGAAGTGCGATCGCGAATTCGCCTAGACAGGACTAGCCTGGGCGAGTCTCCGCGTGGCTCCATCCGTCGACGATGATAGCTCTCCAATGCCTCCCATTTCTCATTTTTCGGGGTAGATAAGACGTCTGATGAGAATGGAATTCTTTTCCTAGAAATTAGAAAAGTCTCTTCCTAGAAGTTGGAAAAGAAGACTGCAACTATGGAGTAGACCGGGTTAGAATTTAGTGACATAACAAACTCAATAACAGGTCGGTTGTACGTACTCCGTAGAATGCGAAAGCTTGACCTCAGCAAACGTTAGCCTGACGAGTGGGGTCGCACCGCCAACTTGCGGGACACCATGCTTTTGAATGAGGTCGTAAACTTCCGGATAACGGTGAAATCGTGCCGTTGTATCTTGGAGCAAACAAACTGCCATGCAACAACACTCAAGTTCGGCGACAGAGCCTTTTCCGCAGCATGCGCGTCAAAACCTCACCATGACCTGCGCAACGTGTGTCAAGCGAAAAAAGCAATGCGACTCAAAGCGTCCTCGGTGTGGTCATTGTCGGCGGCTCCATCTCAGGTGCACATACACGCGACCGCCCGGCGTCTTTACGTTTATCGACGAGACAGCTGGACAGTCTCCGCGGCCAACTGCGGCGTCTCCCAGTCAGCGCACCGATTCCTCGGGCCCAGTTTCGACCCAACAGCAAATCATCGCATCATCGCCGGCACAGGTGAATCCTATCACACCATTGTCCGATAACGACAGGACACGAATCGGACAGGACGCCTTCTCGGGAATGCTACCGTCACCATGGCACGATGACTTCTACTATGGCTTCAATATGGAACCTTTTCAGGATGTGAACTTCGACATCAATTCAGGCTTCTCATTGCCAGCTGACATCTCCATCTCTCCACAGTTTGAACAAACGGATGGATCTATGCCGTTGGCCGTCACCCCATCCGACGAAATCACATCGACGTCAACAAACGAGGCGGTAAACGCAAAGGAACCTGATGCAGCACCACTTCCTGGCCACATACTGGCGCAGCACTACTCATCTGAACTGGCACGAAAATATTCATTCAAGTCTTCCGAGTGGACATTCTACACATATTTCTTCCATCGGTTTACCCACAGTCACCCATGGGTTCTCTACTCCATACAAGCATGGACCTCGACACATCTGTTTTATTCTGGTAAAATCAAGAGCCTGAATAGTGCACAGACTGACTATTCAAAGTTTGTCGACCATATGAAAAGCAATTACGGGACCTGTCACGAACACTTCAGCCAGGGATCCCCTGAAGTAGAACCTGACCGACGTCTAGTCGAGGCAACACTGGATGATGTCGATGCCATCTTTGTCGGTCACTTCTTCCTCGCCTTGGCTGATCTCATGGCAGCAAGGAGTGCCCCTTTTCGCAGCATACTACGCTTCATTGCCCATCTTCTCGGCATATCAGAGATCAAGAACCGCATGACTGGCGTGAGATCTCGTGTTGCATCATGGGTCAGTTCCCGATTCAGGGCCTTTATCCTTGTGATGTTCATACTAACGTGTGCCCATAGTTCTGCATCCTCGATGGAAAAGCATCTGCCTTCCAAAAATCAGACGGCACTGTCTTACAGGCTATCGGCGGTGAAGGTGGACTGATGACTGCACTCGACGAGTCGTACTTAACACTGCAGCAAGCGTACAGCCTCACATACCCGGATGAGCAACGCAAGGGAGATGCGGAGCAGCTTCCTTTACTACAACGGATGCTGTCATTGGCGGCTCTGTTACACGAGATCACACAGTTGAAGCACACGGCTGAAGGCAAAGCCAGGTCAACTCGGATACAGAACTTGAATACAACACTTGACGCACATCGGCGTGCCATTGACGAGATAAAAAGAAATGGTTCTTATCAGGGTCTCTCTCGCACGCGATCGACATTTCTCATTCTGTCGGCACTTTACCACTCGGTCGAGATATCCTTCTCGCGGTGCCTGTGCCCAGAAGAGTCCCGCCATGCGGCCGTGTCGTCAGCCGAAGCCATCATCAAGCTGGCGCAGGAGTTGACCAAGTTTCACCTCTCCAGAAATACGCCGCCACCGACAAAATTTTGGCCACTTCCGCTGGTCATGGCTGCTATTGAGATTGACGACATCATCTACCGAGAGTGGGCGATTGATCGACTAAAATCATATGAAAAGGTCGGTGGAGATCACTATGTTTATGCCACCAAGTTTGTCGAGCTTGTTTGTGCCACGGAGGATAAAGCTGGTGCACGCGTTGATTGGGAACCGATCATGGCGAGTCTGAGAGACGGCTTAACAATCTGAGTAGTCATGATAGCTACCCCTCACTTTTAGCTGAATGATAACAATGTGACAGCCGCCTTTCCCATTCAAGGTTCTAATGCAAATATTGTTTCTGCGCTAGGCTGAAAATGGCCGAATTTGCGACAACGTTGATATCTCGTGGCATCTTCCATCACTCAAGAACATTATTGAGAAGTCAAATATTCCGAGACTGTGCTTCCTTCGACACTTGGATCAATCCGTTGCTTACATGAAAACCCAAAATGGATGTCGACGACCGCATTGTTGCCCTTGAGACCGGCCTTGGTTCTTTTCGGGCACGATTCCAGCCCCGGAGACGAAACGTGACAGCGGATCCTGGCATTATCAAGTGTCTCGGCATTCGATATGCCCAGATTCCATGCCGGTGGGCGGCACCTCGGCCGGTCGCCTTACCATGGCACGGGTTTCAAGATTTTACCGCTTTTGGTCCTGGATGCCCACAAGTTAGGGGGCCTCTTTTTGACGTCCCCGGCCTTCCCGTCTTTGGCCCACAGCCCACGAAGAGTTTGGACATCCTCGCCGACACCGACGATGAGTTTCGCTGTTTAAATCTCAATATATTTGCACCTGCAAAGTTGAGCGAGAGTAGCAACAAGCCTGAACCTCCACCAAAGCCACTACCCGTCATGGTGTGGGTGCACGGCGGTGCTTTCCGGTCTGGTGCTGGAGGTGTCGACTTGTACGATGGTACTCCTCTGGTTAGACGATCACTCGACATCGGCCATCCAGTTACTGTTGTGACGATCAACTACCGCCTGGGTGTATTGGGTTTCATACACTCCAAACAACTACTCGAGGACGCAGCAACACAGACCGACCTGCCAGAGCACTTCAGGTCGACAGGCAATCTAGCACTTCTCGACATCAGTCTGGCATTTGCCTGGGTGAAGCAAAACATTGCACATTTTGGAGGTGATCCGGATAATATCACAGGCTTTGGCGAATCAGCAGGATCAGGTATACTAGCCCCGCAAAAAGTCAAGCCGTCTTCAGACAACAGCTAATATGTTTTGTTAGCACTTCTCAACTACATGGCTCTTACTCCAGCACTACATCCCGGCATCACGAGGATGTTGTACTCTTCTTCAACTATTTTCTCTGTTCAGCTTCTCCAATGTGCGGAGGCACAAACATGGGCCGACGCCATCTGCGAGAAGAATGGCATACGGCCGAACATGGCCGGTGCTGTCAACCAGCTTCGGGAAGTGCACATCGACACCCTCGTGCAATCGTCTCATTTTGCATGCAGCTCTTTCCGTCCAATTCTGGATGGCGTCACCATACAGAACGACCCTCGGGCAGTGGTCCACGGTGATATTCAGTGGGATGCAGCTCTCCGAGAGATCATCTTTGGTCACTGTGAGAATGAGGTAATGTTGCACTGAGTTTTACCCTGCATTTTTAGTTAACACACTGACGCCGACTAGGCCTGGCTGAAGCTGGCATATCGTCAGTGGGCACCTCCACCGCTGGCAGCAAACATTGCCGGACGCATACCGCCGGTCGGATGTCTCCGCGAAAGGGCGATTGCCATGTACAGCGAGTCCATGGACAGCAACTACGATTGGTATCAATCACCAATACCATCTGTTTTGAAGCCTGGTTCTCTTTCGTGGATGGCCTTGGACGGCCATGCACGGTATTACGTGCCTGGTCGACTCTTGGCCCAGTCGTTTGCCAACAGCCGCAGACATACGGCTGCATACCGCTACATCTTCAAGTGGGCGCCAACACAGTGGCCCGAAAACTGGCCTGCTACGCACACTGCAGACTTACTTCCCATGTTCTTGCATAAAAGCCTGACGGAAAAGGACATGGTGGCTGCACAAAATTTTGCCGACCAGATTATCCTGTTCGCATCGGGTGTAGCTGGTGAAGGGGGAAATAAGGCACTGCAAAGATATGGCGAATCGTCATCGTGGTCGTCAAACACATTTGAAGCAGATGGGACGTGGCAGACGCATGTTCAAGATGAGGGTGAATTTGGGCTTTCAGATGGAGCAGTCGCTCTATGGATAGACGTGTTCAAGGCGTGTCTGGACTGGGAGGAAACGGGCTGGGAAGGTATAATTCGTTGAGAGGGGAACTCATCAGTCAAAGA
This sequence comes from Sporothrix euskadiensis, assembly GCA_019925375.1. Classification (NCBI taxonomy): domain Eukaryota; kingdom Fungi; phylum Ascomycota; class Sordariomycetes; order Ophiostomatales; family Ophiostomataceae; genus Sporothrix; species Sporothrix euskadiensis. Next base: position 12,015 of record JADHKQ010000063.1, read on the forward strand.
CATGTCCCATTTTAATTCAACAAATATAAAAGAAAAAAAAAGGAAAAAAGGAGAAAATAACTCCGTGATTATGACGTACATTAATTTGATATCGTCCTGTCTCGATGTGTCTGTCGTTAGTATCTTCAGTCAGTATCTTCATTGTTCTGGATGTTCGAAAGACACACGTGACTGAGAACGTGACACTTTCGGGCATATGGCCCGGGTCGTGGATGTAAGCTGATTGGCTGGTTGGCTCGGAACGCTCCCGACGGTGGGTCTTCCCGCCTCCTGCCAAAACGGCTGTTCAGAAGCTAAGTTGATTGTTTGTCACGTTCAAAAAAGACATCAATTGTGGTGAACGATGCAAACCGCATTTGGCTATCAAGATCTGAGTAGTGTTAAATTGTCCGTAGTTTTTTTACCTTGGTTCCTAGAGTCTCGGCGTTGCGTACGCATTTCTTGGTAGTAGTCTTGGATCTCTTGGCTCAGTCTCTCTTACCCTTTTGGGTCACTTTTTCAGGCTGCTTTTTTAGTTGATTCGTTACTAAGCCTCCAACCACCGCGGCCTTTTTGGCCCCAGCTCTCACTTTTCAACAACTCGACATCAACAACAACTGGTACCTAATCGCAAAGTACTCGTTCAATCGCCACTCGACAGGCGTCAACACTAGAATGGCAATCCAGCGCAACCTTTCTTTTACGCAGTCTCTTACTGACGGGGGCAACTCACACAGCACAATGAAGTCTCCAATCCCTGACTACCTGCGCAACGTCCTGGAAAAGGCGCGACCGCTCGAAGGCGGCGAGCCAGCGAGCTACATTGACGTTCTCGCCAAGGCCGACACGTCCCGCATGGCCGTCGCAATTTGCACTGTCGATGGAAGTATTTACTCGGTCGGCGACGACGATGTCGAATTCTCCATCCAGTCCATCTCCAAGCCCTTTGTGTACGCATTGGCCATTCAGGACCAAGGGCTGGACGCTGTCCTCGAGAAAGTCGGCGTGGAGCCCTCGGGCGATGCATTCAATCGCCTTTCGCTCGAGGCCGGTACAAACCGGCCCATGAACCCCATGATCAATGCCGGTGCTATCGCTACACACGCGCTCGTTAGCACACCCGACGGCAGTGTCGAGGGCCGCGTCGACCGCATCGTGAAAGCGCTGTCTCTATTGGCCGGCCGCGAGCTGCACGTCGACGAAGAGGTCTACCAGGCCGAGTTCAAGGACGCGAACCGCAACATGGGCATTGGCTACATGCTGAAAGCAGCCGGCATGATCAAGTGCGACCCGCAAGACGCCGTCCGCGGCTACATCCGGCAGTGCTCGATTAACGTCAATGTGCGCGACCTCGCTGTCATGGCCGCAACGCTCGGCAATGCCGGTATCCATCCGGTCTCGGGCGAGCGAATCATCCCGCAAGAAAGTGTCCGCCAGGTGCTTTCCGTGATGGCAACGTGCGGCATGTACAACTCGTCCGGCGAGTGGATCTCGAATGTCGGCATCCCCGCCAAGAGCGGTGTATCTGGAGGCATCATTGGCGCACTGCCTGGACAATTGGGCCTGGCCGTCTTCTCGCCACGGTTGGATGAGCGTGGAAACAGTGTACGCGGCGTGGCCATGTGCAAGAAACTGTCCCAAGATATGGGCTTCCATATGATGGACATGAGCCAGATTGCTCGTGCCAGTGTGCGTGCCTGGACGACTACGATTGCCGGCGGCGACAAGATGAAGCATGCGTGCCAGCAGAAAGTGTCTGTATTTGAGCTGCGCGGTGCCGTTCGCTTCGCGGGAGCTGAGCGCCTGACGAGTGCCATCATGAGAGAGATTCGGGCGGAGGAACAGGGCCGTGAAGGCGGTCCTTGTGCTGTCATCTTCTCGTTCCGGCACACATTCTCGCTCAACGATGTGGCCCGGAAGTTGATTCACGAGAACATCCGTCGGTTGGCCACGGTAACCAATGTGATCGTGCTCGATCCTGCGCGCGTGTTGAAACTGCCCGAGGACGACGACAAGCAACCGATTGCAACCATTGTTGACAACGAGGCAGAGGCCCGCCATGTCATAGGAGGGATTGGCTGCAAGATTGTGTCGACGGCAGATGACATATAGTGCAAGAGACAAAAATAACCCATCATTTGATTTCGTACGTATTAACTAAGAATAATGCTCCATTTTGTTTATTACAAGTGACCGTCTCCCTTTGCTGCCTTAAAGGTGTCCCCGATGACGCCAAGATGAACTACCCGACTGCCTGTCTTGGCCACGGGATTGCCTTCCACGCCGACAACGACTGTCTCAAAGTCTGGTGCAACGATACGCTCGACAACGTCACCAAAGATAGTCTGCACTTCTGCAATGAGCTCGCCCGGCTGAACGATGTCTGCGACGTCTTTGAAAACTGTGATTATATTATTAACATGCAGTCTGACTCAATCTTAGACGTAATTTGCTTACCTCGTAAAATGCCTCCTGTTGACGAATATGTCCAGTAACTCCGATTGCAGAGGACTGTGTTCTGTTTCCTGGTGACCTTTATTGAGTCCAAAGTTAGTGCAGACGGTGTGTAGTTTCGCGACATATCTAATGAATGAATTACACGGCGGATGCCGGCATATGTGGCGCGGATAAAGTCGGTCTGGAACACGCTTGGGTTTCCAATCTAGAAGTGTCAGTATTAAAAATAAAGTAGATTTATCATGGATGCTCTTACCTCCACAGTCAATGCCTTGATGCCACGAGCTTGCGCACATCCCCGCAACGAGCCTGCTGTGGCGATGTGCACAATAATTTGTGGTTGGAGAAGACGAGCCATCTTGGCAATATCCGGTTGGTTCATGTCGGCCCGCACATACAGCGAGTTGCGTCGACCAAGTGACGCCGTGTGTAGGTCGATCAAGTAGTCAATGTGCACAATAACCTTGTTGAAGAAAGCATAGGCATACTGTTGCGGTGCAGAACCGTCTTTCTTGCCGGGCATGAGTCGGTTGAGATCTTGCTTCGAGTCTTCATCGAAACACCGGATCGAGGCCAGGAAACCGGGAACGTTGACAACAGGGATACCAATCACTGTACCGCGCTCAATGTGAAGTCGCTCTGATGAAGAGGTCTGTGATGGACCATGACCCTTGGCTGTCTCTGGGCTCATATCATGGAACAGCTTTTGGATGACCGGAATACCGTTGACCTCATTTCCGTGGACAGCACAGGTGATGCCGACGACGGGGCCAGGGTTCTTAGATCGGTACACAAAGATAGGAATGTCGACAGATCCAAGAGCGGTGGAGGTGAGGCCCAATTGAAAGCGGCAGACGGTGTCCGTTGGTACGGATGAGATATCAAGAGATGTGATTTGGACGACATTATTGGGTTGATGTAATTGGGTTTGAGCGCTGAACTTTAGCGGTAAAACCACCGAACCACCATTCTCGTGGTTCTCGCTCAAAATCGAAGGTGCCATGTCGTCGGTGGTGTGCACAAATCAATGGCGTTTGCAATCGTATCTCTTCTTAAACCTGCTAAGCGGCATGCTCGTCTGGATGTCTTTATCATTTCAAGGTTTCCAACAGCTTGTCAAGAGGTGGCCTCCGTAGCTCTTGCTGTTCAGGGGACGTACACGGTCACTTCCTAATTCGGACGCTGGGCGATGATGGGCAAAAATCTCCGGTGGGTCACAACCGCCGGAAATCGCTAAAAGCCGCCCAAAACCGCTATTTTGGCCTAATTTGGCAGTCGCGGCGACCGCATCTTGGGTGCATATCGCCGACAGCGCTCACAAATCGATTTGATAAGGCAAATTACTTTACAGCAATTGTCAAAAAAGGGAAATTTCATTTAACTCTTCGCCAAAGGGTACCAGAACATATCAGAGCATATACAGTATTCAGGAAACCGCAGCCCAACGGCACGGCTGTCGTCGGCCATGACATTTGGGTGGGACTGCAGACGATAAGATGCGGAAGGGTTATGCAGTAAGACAGAATAAGCCATAAAAAGTCAATTGTTGATACGGATTCCTATACTTTATTATTGCTACGTGCTATCAAGATATCGATACATCAATAAAAAAGTCCAGTGCCCTGTCCCGCTTGCCCGTTATGGAAGAAGAAGCAAAAAGACAATCGTCTACCCCTGCAACTCATGCCGTACCTCATAAGCCGGTGCTGGGGATGTCGTGTCGTACTTGGTCGTGCAATACTTATCAACTGAGTCTCTTTTCCTAAACATCTCCGAGTCGCGCTTTGTGTAGATTTCGTGCAGTGTTTGTGGTGGCGGCGCCCGTTTATCGTGCCCTTCCAGCTCCGTCTTGTAGTACATGGCCGAGACGTCATGCGCTGATAGAGGACTTCTTCCCATACTGACAGAGCCTTGGCCACGACCGCTACAATAGCTGGACATTTGCAAGTTTTCGGCGGCCTGTGCCCGCCGAAGTTTGCGACGACGGAGCCACCAAAAGACAAGGCCAAGAACAAGTCCAATGGCAGCGATGGCGCCGACAACACTTCCGGCAATGACACCTGCAGAGACAGGTCCCGCCTTGTCACTGCCGGTTACAGTGCCATTTGTTGTAGTGACTTCTGATGCAGCACAAAATTTTGTAATTTCTTGGCCCGTCTCGTCAACTGCAACAAGGTCCTCTGCTGTTGTTGGGTTGGCTTCCCAGAGAGTAAACTCATGAGAGTCTTGATTGACCAGCAGATACGCAGACGAGAAGAACTGAAAACCGAGCTGAGCTAGCTGAGTTGCCTGTACGTTTTGTAGTGAATCGATCAACAAGTCTGGAGCTGTTGTGTTGACGTCGATAGCACCGGTGGTCTGATTGATGGATGTGTGAGGGCGGACGAGCTGGTCGTTGGGGATGCGGACAGACAGGCCGGACTGAAGCCGAATTGTGAGGTCGCCATCGTACCTGGAGAGTGTCAGAGTAGTTCAAGTCAGGTAACAGATAGTAAGGGTAGTGCCTACGGTTCAAATCCTGTCGCTTCGTAGCGCATATTCCAGTAGTAGATGCCCACAGACCGACCCATTTTGTAAATGTTGTTGCTGGTCAAATTCATGATAGTCGTGAAGTAGGGGTCATAGGGCATCCACATGAGTGTTGGCAAGGCCGGTGTCAGACAGGCGGCAATGGCCGTTGAGGTCGATCCGGGAAAAATGCTGGCATCACTGCCGTTGGCAAAGTTGAGCACAATGTCGGCAATGTTGACGACCATTTGGGAGGGACAGCCAGACTCAGTTGTCGTCATTGGCTGTGTGAATTTGCTGCCCGTCACCTTGGCCTTGTCGTACCCGCCAAAGACAACACTGCCATCGATTTGCTGTGAAGTGGTTGACGAGCCACCAGGCACTACTGTGCGACCCCAGAAATAAGACCAGCTTCGTGACGCAATCTGACCACTCGATACCAAAAAATTTAACAGAGTCGAGTTGAGACCAAGACCAATGCCCATCATCGGTGTGTAAGCTTGCTCGCCCCAGTCGCTTTGGGCGATACCCAGTGGAAAGTTGTCGAGAGTAGTGTTACTGTTCAAGTGTAGAGAATCAGACACATGTTGGAACTGAGGATATCTTGTGTTCCCAAGAACGGGATCTGCTGCACTGTCGTATGGGTAGGCACTCGAACTGATTGTCGCTTTTGATGTTGATGCCAGAGGGTCATATGAGCCACCGCGGAATGTTGTGCAAGCTGTGTCCGTCCATGGACCGGCGCCAGGGCTGCCTGTGAGGCAGTAGCCATCTGTTCCGTAGAGGAGTGTGTTGTTAAGGGGCCTGCACAAAGAAATTATCAGCATCACCATCACCATCATCATCATCATATGAAATTAGAGGTGTCCAGTCGTGACACTTACATCAGCGGCATGAAAGCCAGTGCTTGTGGCGGTGATCCGATGGACATGTTCATTCCACGGGCCACCATGTTGTTGGAGAGTGTGACGTTCCCCAGCCGGACGGCGGGAGGATACGGTGCACAAGCCATGTTGTGTCACGATGTTGATGTCTGTCAGTGTCGATGTGATGTGGTCATGGACAACGCTGCATGTTTGACAGATGTGGTGTCGAGAGCCGAGACTGTTCAAAGGAGATCGAGGCGGCGTAGAGACGTGATGAAAGAGAGCATCGATTGAAAAGAAAAGGCAAGACAACAGGCGCCACCGCCATCCATATCGAGCAGATGCCATGATACAAAAAGGCAGACTGCCGACATGATACTGCAGTCATGTTCATACACAAAATTGCCTAGGTGGATCGACCAACATCGGGGCCTGCGTTAGTCTGGCGCCTAACCGGCGACAAGGAAGTCGGAAACGTCGCTTGGCCATGTTGGTTCTGTGTTTGTTTACAAAAAAGAAAGCTGGACAAGGTCGAGATGTAGGAGGCCGTAGACGAAATGGCCCCAGGGGCTCAAAAGAGGAGGCGTTTTCGACTGATTTGTCTGTTGGCGTTTTGGATACACTGCCAAAACATACAGGTCGTTCTTGAGCCCGTCTCGAAGCCTAGCAGGATGGTACCATTACACATCGCCATCAGCGATGCAGTCGCAGGGAGTCGCAAGGGATGTTTGGTCACGCCCAACTGCAACACTTACAAAGAGGACAGGGGTCTCTTCTTAGCGTGGCAACGCGGGCGGGTGGGAATCCCGGGAGCCAATCCAGCCGCCGTTTTTGGCGAGGCCCTTCCCTTCTGGCCTTAGCGCATAATTCATCATCTGCGACCATAGGCCACTCGTTCTCCTCAGACCTGCTCAGAACCGCCCCGGACCACACTTTTCAGTGCACCTTCCAGCATTTCCAAGCGCCGGCCCCCAACGCAATCTTGCTTGCTGTTCTGCTGTTCCCACAGCCCCGCGCAAAACACGCAAAAAGACGAAAACCCGGGCGCTTCGCAAAACAACACAAAGTCCCCCTTTCTCCGTGCCACTTGTTGGCCCATTTTCTTCGCCATTTTTATGCTTGGCAATTGTTCTTTGGTTGTCGTCTTTTCTCTCCAGTTCTACAGGCGGCGCCTACAATGCATTGACGGTGTTGGTACGAGAAAACCCTTACAGCACCTGGAGAGACAAAAATAAGCATAAGTAGTGGGCCTGCCGTTTTGGGAGGGGAAAGGGCTGTCAGATAAATTGGATGTGTGTTGTTTCCGGAAAGTCTCTACGGAGTAGAAAGTTACCTTAAGGGCCAAAATATGACTTTTTTAGTGGGACGCGCGCAACAAACGTGTACGGAGTGCGTGTTGGCACTGGTTAAAGCGTCAGCTGACGGAAATGTCAACAAAGCAAAAAATTGGCTGGTGAAATTTGTAACAGGGAGTCAATTACGATTTGCGCTGCAGGGCTATCTATTCTGAAGTATAGTGGGTCAAAGACAGGGATTGAGGCTAATCACAGCGTGCGCTGTAGAATATGATATTTTGGCCCTTAAGGCGATAAACGCTGTGAGAGGTTTCCCCACTAATTCCTGCAATGATTCCCCAGGCCACTATGTCACCAGGTCCCTGTCTTCTTCTCTCGTCACAGTGCAATCTCGCTCGTTTTCTTGGGTTGCGTTTACGACGTACACTGATCACTCTCGTTGGCAAGCTTTTCTTTCGGAAAGACTCTCTTGTTTTCATCTTTTCTTTTTGAATCTTGTTTCATTTATCTTCTGTGTTAGCTTGGCTTTTCTTTGTGGTCGTTGATTTCCATCTTTTCGTTTTTTCCATGTTTTTATCACAACGCCCCTCAGCACTCTTTCGCAGCCTAGATCGCCCACGATGCTGCTAAAAGGCTGCTCTATACCAATGGCTCTGCGCCGACGAGGCATCTACATCCCCCTCTCCCTCCTTGTGACGCTGGCCGTCTACGCATGCTGGGGCCAGAAAACATCACCATGCTGCTCCGGCCTCGTTTCTTGGCCGCCAATACCCTCATCTTCCTCTGGATCAAAATCGACTGACAAAGACGTCTCCTTCCCTGAACTCGATGGCCTCACCAACACTCCCGCCATCCCTGCCAGCGAAAACACCGAGTACTGCAACAAGCGGTTCGCGGCCGACTACCTCAAAGACCTCCGCAACCATGCCATCCAGTACTGCGAACCCGTCGACGGGAAAATGCCAACATCTCGACTGACCTGCTTCCACACGCACATCCGTGATGACAACAAGGCCGACTCGTTTTGTTTTGGCACTGGCGCAACCTTTGACCCCGTCGAAAAGCGGTTCCGCCTTGACTGCCCCGTCATACACAAGCCAGACGCCAACGAGACGGCGGCCGGCTTGGAGTCTTACGACAGCCTCACCGTATCGTGGTTCAACACTGGCCCCAAACGAGTCTTTGACTATTTTGTGTCGTTGACCCAAGACGATCAAGTCCAGCCGGAGAAGACGTCTTTGTGGCCCGACAAGCCACCGCAGCAGGAGTCGTTTGTCATTCTCGTCAAGCGCGAGGGCAACAACAACTTGTGGCACAGTCTGATGGAGATCTGGTCCATGATGAACTCGGTCGATGTGCTGCGCATGACGATGCACCAAGAAGGCAACCACAAGGGTGACACCATCTTCGAGGCACCCACTGATCTCGACAACACATATGTTGTCATGCTCGATGATTACCCTGAAGAGTCTACATACGATCTCTGGCGCTATTTTGCACCACGGAATCCCATATTCAAGCTCAAGGACATGGTCAACGACCCACTCAAAGTGCCGGCCCCATTGGTTTTCCCCAATGGAAAGGTTAACATTATTGTGCCCATGTCTGGCGCCAGCAACCCGCTGTGGCAAAACGACTGGTTTGTCAAGGACTGTAACAATGCACCTCTTCTCAAGCTGTTGGTGCACCGCGTCTTTGAACATCATCAAGTTCCCTTTGCCATCGGCCCAAGACCAGTTGCCGCCGAAAATGAAAAGGATATTACCATTACCTTCATCGACCGCCGTGGCAGTCGTCAACTACTCAACCACGGACCGTTATTCGACAAACTACAGGAGGGATACCCAAATGTCGTTATCGACAAAGTTGACTTTGCTACACTTTCACTCAAGGACCAACTACGTCTCGTCCAAGATACAGACATCCTCGTTGGTGTTCACGGTGCAGGCCTTACGCACACTATGTTTCTGCGTGAAGGCGCCGGCGCCGTTGTCGAAATCCAACCCGAGAACCTAGGCCACAAGGGCTTCCGCAATCTGGCTGCCATGATGGGACACAAATATTTCAGTGCCCAGGCAGAGATGGTGACGCCCGGTGAGGAGGAAAAGGGCTCCAAAACAAGTGAAGAGAGGGACAAGACGACCGCCGCTCGTCGTGCAGACAAGGATGACAAGCCATGGCAGTCGTCCCACGTCCGCATGGAAGAGGACCGCTTCCTGGACTTGATGGACGTCGCCATAAAATCAATGTACAATGAGGGAATGAGAAATCACCATGTAGCATAGTCTTTCAAACGTGTGCGATACCCAAAATAACTAATTGATCTTGTCTCCAACACTGGTCTATGGAGGGAGTTGTAATTGACATCGGCCAAGGGTCCACTAATACGGGTCTTCCCGCCACTAAAGCGACTGGTAACCGTTTTCAGGGTCTCCTAATCCTGTCACGCGTCATCATGAGCACCCCTTGGGGTGGAACCGGTCGTTTCTGGACTGTCTAACTATCGATAAGTCATTGCCTGTGTCTGGCTTGATCTTGGAGTACCAAGATTGGACTATGGGAAGGAAGAATAAGAGAAACGCAAACAAGAAAAGGGAAGAAAAAGAGGGGGGCCAAAGCAACGAGTCCCAGCTCAAACTCTCTCCAAATCCTAGCCAGAGACGGTCTTCGTTTACATCAAAATATCCCGCAACATATGGACTAGACGGTTTACCACATTATATAGAGGACTTACAACTGACGGGAAAAGACACCAATCTGTTATCAACAGGATGGCAGAAAGGGTTCTGCGTCACAGAATGTGCAGGGCCTCTGCATATTTTCTGCACACTTCAATGCATAAGTCCGAAATAACTACAACGGAGTCTGCTGTTTTTATATGCTTGTCATTCTGTAGACTCGCAAAACTCTCCGGCCACTCCTTTTCCATTAATTTTCAGTTGACTATTAAGAAACACAAGGATCTTTGGTTGTTTTCCAAGAGTTTTACTGTGCCATGATTTATTTATCAAGATTAATTACATTTCTTGTTATTTTTTCTTCGAATTATTGATTTCCTAGTGTTTCAATTTGTTCTGTATCTCTCCCTTTTCTTTTTGATTTCTTTCTTTTCTTTTTTTTTTTAAAAAAAAAACTGAACAAGTGTTCTGCCGTGTAATTTTTGGCGAAATAAGCTTTGGGTAATGAAAAAGAAGTAAGAAAGATCAATCCGGGACAATATTGCGATTTCATTTGGTAAGACGCCTTTTTTCAACATAGCTTTGATTAAAAGGCGACGTTATTAAAAAAGAGTAGTAAGCCTCCACAGGCCACCCTGACCATTAAAAAGTAAAGAACAGACAGGGTCGTGAATGTCAAAAAGTAAGTGATTGGAGCATAAATACATGACCAACAGGTAAGATGTGAAAATAAAGCCACGTTGGGCAACAATGCAAACAAAACATGCTGTAACAATGGCAAAGGAAATACGCAGACTGCGTGGGTGATATCATCGACTCTTCTTCTTCTTTTCCCCCAATCTGCGTCAAGCATCCTCCTCTCTGGCCTTCTTCATCCAAAGCTCGCCAATGGGGTCGCCCTCCTCGGCAATGCACTCCCACTCGCCCATGCCGTAGTGAGCAGGGGCCACACGGCAACCACGGCCACCACCGCCGACAATCATGTTACCCGGACGGTAGCTGGGATCCTGCTTCATGCGGCGCAGCACACTGCCGTGGACATAGACGTTGTCGGGCACATCACGTACCTCGCCACAGGGCAGGGGCCAGCGGATGGGCTTCCAGGAGCCGTCGGCCTGCAGGTCCATGCGGCGGAAGGGCATGTACTCCATCATCTTCCAGGACATGACGGTCATCTTGCTTAAGCCCTTGTTGTACTCGAGTGAGTCGTGGATTGGGGCGGTGTGGGCCTTGTACATCATATCATGGAATTGGGAGCGGGGCGTACACAAGCGAATATCAATGGCGCCAGCACCACCACTGCCGTTGAGGTTGAGGTCGTCAATGGCAGCAGCAGCTTCTTCGGCCACCGTCGTCTTGGCCTGCTTGCTATTGGTGCCGTTGTCGCTGGCGGCCGAGTTGGTCTGGCTGCCGCCAGCAATGGTCTCGTCCTGGCTGTTGATGCGAACGGTGGGTGGTGGCATGGGCGGTGCCACGGTGATGGACGGCTCGATAATCTCGGGAGCGACGGGAACGTGAAGAGCAGCCGAGGGACTCAGAAGACCAGAGGCAGCCGGAGGGGCGATATCGTTGTCCTCCTTGAGGTTGGGTGCCCACTGGTTCTCGAGAACATCCGAGCAGCCCATGGCCAGGACCTTCTCGGCATCAAAGGTCAGACCGGCACGCATAGCCTCACGTACCATCCAGGTCAGAGGGACGTGACTGGCACTCTTGGTGCCGGGCGTGATCTCCCAGCCACCGCCAATGTCAGCGTGGTCACCCGAGAACCAAACCTCAGTGAGGTCCTGGGGCACATCGTCGTCGTCGTGCTGGTCGTGCGAGACACCGCCTTGGCTGTAATCGGAGCCGAGGTCATCATCAGCACGAGAGTCACACGAGATGGAACGGCTGTGGGCACGGTACGGCGCCGGGTTCTCCATATCGTCACTGCCGTCACCCGACTCGGCCACATCAGACAGGCGAGTGGCACGGCGGCCACGGGAAGCAGCAGCCTTTTCCTGGTCTTCAGCACCACCCTCCTCATCGTCGTGTTCACGATCATGGTCGTGGCTGCGACGGCCGTCCTTGCGGATAGCCGACGACATGGCAGCCTGGAGCGAGACACGGCGGGAACGGTACTTCTCGTGAACATCGTGCAGCACCTGGCGAGGATCGCGGTGCTTCTTGGACGAGCTGCCGGAGCCTTGGTAGACTAAATCCTGACGGAACTTGGCACGGCGCTCGTCGATACTGACGGCGTGGCGGATGACCTTGGCGGAACTGCGGGCCGTGTAGGGAAACTTGCTGCGCTCCATCCACGCCGTCTCAAAACGGGGCACACTGTTGACGGTATCGAACAACCCCAAAAACTGAATGCGGCGGACAGGGCGAGAAAAGGTCTCACGGAAACCCTTCATGAACGCATACATCTCCTTCTTCTTGGCGGCACCATCCTCACCGCTGCCGTTGCGGCGACACTGCCACTGACTGAACGACTTCCAAGCGAAATGCACCATCTCCTCGTTGCCGTGGGACAAAAGACCGACGTAGTCCAGCATCTCCGCCAGGAAACGGGCAATGTAGGCACCACGGGAGAAACCAAACAGGTAGATCTCGTCACCAGGGTTGTAGAAACGCATCAAAAACCGATAACCACCGACGACGTGCTGGTCAAACGACGAACCGAAGGCACTGTCCTTGGCCTTCATGTACCACGACCGGATACGGGCCTTGGTCGACGTGTTGGACAAACCGCCCGAGACGACATATGTGCCAATGCCGGCTATCTTGTTAGCAGTGAACAGTTGAATATGAGTAAAGAGAGGGAACATAGAACATACGCTGGTAGTAGTGGTACTGGTCATCGGCCGTGCGGTCGAGCATACGGAAAATCTTGAGAATGTTGCTGTCCGAGTCATCACCACGGAACTTGTTGCCCGTGCCGTCAAAGCACAACACCAGCTTGCGTGGCTTCTTGTCGGCGGGCGGTGCCATTTCGTCGTGGTGCCGCCGGCGGGTATAGGAAACAAACGAGTGGGCGTCGTCAGGCACTGCCGTCTGCAATGTGGCGTGTGTGTGGTGGTGGTGATGATGGTTGTCAAGGCCTGGCTGGTGAGGGTTGAAGGGATTTTCTGAGTCAAAGATGTGTTTGCCGTTGTTGTTGCCGTGATTTGCGTTGAGATTCAGCCGGTGCAGATTGGCATGGTTCAGGCTCTGGACGTTTTGGCTTTGCAGGGTTTCGAGATTCTTTAGGGGAATGGGATACGCATCGCCGCCTTCGGGAGCCAAGTGTGCCTGGAAGTCCATCTTTCGGCGAAGCGAGAGAGGGGAGTGTGATTCTGAAATAGGGAATAGGCGAATAGGAGAATAGGCGAGCGGGAGCTATGGGAGCTACGGGAAAGAGCGAGCGGTTCGCAATGCAACGGCTGCAAGGGCGTGTTGAGGTTCGTTCCCGTCGTACAGTGGCTGATAGGCCGGGAGGACAGGGTCAGGCAGAGTACGAGAGTACGAAAGACAGTGGCCGTCAAGGGTACAATGCCGGCGCACAGTGTACGAATCGGTACCTGACTTGACGACTATGTTGAGGTTAAGAGATGTCCAGAGATGTCCAGAAATGTCGAGGATGATCCCGAGAGGCGGCGGCCGTGGCTGCAAGGTGTCTCTGATGCGGCAAAGTGTGATTGTGAGCTTGTGCAATGCGGTCGATCACAGACTGTTTTGGCACAGAAAGAGAGGATCAAGATAAACCAAGGCGGCCCTATGAGGTTCGGCGCATTATGTCGTCTCATGCACGCAAACAAGGAACGGCGGGCGGATAAAGGAGATGTGGATAAGACAGGTCGAGCGGAGGCCAAGATGTCAAAAAAAGGCTATGATGAGCGGTGGGCTGCAAGCTGTGGTGGGAGTTGCAGGGTGGAGAGAACAGAGAAAAGGATAAGCAAGCAAAATCAAGTCGCCAGGACGTATGATGGTGCAGGAAGAGATTGAGGAGGTTTGAAGAAGGCTCAAAACAAGAGCAGCAAGAAGAAAGCTTAGGTTGCCAGTTGACTTTAAGAAAAAGAAATGAAGAAGCGGAAAATAAACGACGCGGGCAGACGCGGCGCTCGTGGGGCATTTCACGAACGAGAATGATGGGTAGAGTAACGAAGGCGAGAGCAACACAGCACAAGGCTAGCAATGCCCAGCAGGCCTCGGACAAGAGGCTCTTCCCGGATAAGGCGACATCCAAAGACTAACAACGGTGTGTTACCACATCACAAGTCTCGAAAGTCAATAGTGTGAACGGGCTACGGAGCAAACCATCCGTTTTCACGTGTCGACAGCTATTAGGGTCAGGGGTGCCAGCACAAGCAATGAGCATGCAAAGCTTAGCCACGAGAGAAGCTACGATGATGAGTGAGGTGAGACTGCCTGGTAGGGCCACTCCTACGACTTTAGATGAGCTAGATCGGTAGACGATTGTGGTAGATGGTGGCGACGATTCGTCTAGATTTCACCGTTGGCAACAGACGACGCATCCACGATGCATCCATAAACTGCATCTCAGCCTGGGCCGTGGTGGGCCTCGCAGGGTCTGATTCGCCTTCTATTGGACAACCCGGCCGGGAAACGCCGGGCGAGGGGGAAGAAGGGCGGGCGAGATGCCTGTCTTAAATGTCGATGTGCCCGGAGGAATGCCTCGAAAGGGAGGTAGGGGGGGAAAAGGATATGGAAAAGAGAGGGAAAGAGAGGCAAAATGAAAGAAAGCGGTTGCGAGGGTGCAAATGGATACAAATGGGCAGAGAAAGACGAGAAAAATGCACAGAGGAAAAGAGGAGAACGCAGGCAAACTATTGTTTATGCTGGTGCAGCTTGTCTGAATCTGGATACAAGATGTGAAAACCCAAACTGTTTTTGCTCGCTTTGGGTGCATGAAATTCAAGCGCTTCGTACCAACGGCCAATAAATCCTCGCAAATTGCCGTTTGGCGGGCGTCTGGACCCAGCAAAGGGCTTGCAAATTTGTAAAAATAGGCCCAGACTGGGCGGAAGGGGTCCAGAATGGGGTCTGGGCCAAAAGGCTAGAGGCCAGCTAGGGGCCGTTTGGTGGCACTGATTGGGAGAATACTGGCGGATAAAGTCGATAAGGAAACAAAGTCGAAAAAACACTGCAAAGGGAGAAAAGCAGGAGAAAAAGGAAGAAAAAAAAATGCGCCAGCCAAAACGCTATGGAATGGGGTCTGCATGGACGGGAGCAACGGTTTTGATAGGGCTGGCGAGAGCGAAAATACTCCGTAGAGGGAGAAAAGAGAAACAAAGCTCGGCGAAGATGCTCGTAAACATTGCAGACTCGGAAATCAATGACGAGCAAATGTAAAAGCAAGCAAAAAAGCAATCAAAGTCACACAAAGACAAGTCGAAAGAAGGAAAACGGAAAGGATACAAGCGATGTGGAGATGCTAGCCAGAAAGTGCAATAGAATGATTGGCTATTGATATGCCGCCGCGGGTTGTTTTATTGATTTTTGACGTCCTGTGCCATGGGACACCTCAGCTATTGAGATGGGCATTAATATCTGTTCAGCGCGCCCGTTTGGGCCTAGTGTGCTGCACGACAGTGGGCCAATGTCTGGATCTGAAAACACAGTGGTCGAGCCCAATAGCACACGGAGCGAAAACGAATTACGCATAGTACATGGAGAAAGCTGACAACCCAGACCCAGCACTGGGGACGACCCTGGGGATTGGTATTACTGAGTACGGAGTACGTCGTACGGAGTAATACGACGTATTTAGGTCGAATCCAGATTGTGGGAAATGCCGTCTTACGGTAGCATTGGACGGCGTCTTTCTCGACATGCGCATGGAATATGTTTACTTTGGCAAAATGTGAGAGGCACAAGGCAGATAAATTTTGTGCTCGCCTATTAGCTAGCCCATGTGCTGTGTTAGCATATCGCGTGCATTTACGTATGCAGGTTTGTCCAATACGCAGTCGGCATCGCACCACAGACGCTTTATCGATGCCCGATGTCAAGCTGAAAAGAGAACAAAAAAAAAAAAAAAAAAACTACGAATCAACTTTGAAGAACACTCCGCAGACACGAACACTGTGCTTTCCCGCTTCTCGCCAAGGCAGACATGATCATCGTGCATCGTGTTCACCGCTTTGCTGCTGCATTTGCGGGTTCAGCAACCATTTTTTTCTGCATTTTTCTGCATCAGCTACTCCGCTGTCGGTTGTCGCTTACTCGTCTCGGTTGTGATCCGAGTCTCGACTCAAGGATCTGTCTGCTGGATTTTCATTTTCCACCTTTAGTGCATCCCCTCGTCACAGATACAAAGAGACACATCATCAGGCTAAGAATATATCAGAGCAGCTTGATTATCCCCTTGATGCATCCAAGAACGCATCTTCCTTGCTTGGACTGCCCCACCACAAGTCTTGTCGTAAACAATCGAGATTGCAAAAAGGAGGAAATCAGAGTGTCGTGATTTATTTCTTTTCCTTTTCATCCAACAATCTGCCCTTATCCCTTCCGTAGCACAACTTCATGACGCTTGTTTCCCTCTTCCCTGCTGCATCCTCAGCTGCCAGGTAGAGCCAAGAGTCCAAGACACTCGGCAAGGGAGCGGACCGCTGCCTCAGCGTTACCCCAAGTAGTCCCCTCCTCTCGACTAACGGCGAATTAGACAGCAAGCAATCCCAAGCAAGACCGCAAGAAACGTGAGAAGAAATAAAAGATCATCGAGATGTTGGAAGAGAGTGGAGTGGATATTGCGGGCGTTCTGTGAACATGCTCTACGGAGTGCTTTTCGGCTCACGAGAAAGCCGTAGAATAAAAGACGGCCAGACTCTCACAAAAGAAGCCATCTTCCCAAATGTCTCTCCGTGTGTTCCGTGAATTCTTGTCGATCTTGTCTTGCATGTTGTGCTTGTGTCCTGCAGTCGGTTTTTCATATTTTTTCTTCTTCTTTTTCCCTTTGTTCTGTCTTGTACCTCGCCCTGTTTCCTCCTTTCTTCCTCGTTCTCGTATTACAGCTCGCCGCTCTTGCATACGGCGCTTTTCCGGCAAGTGAGACAAAAACAAGACAGGAAACGACGCCCGTCTCGCGGAAACTTACGGTTGCTCGACCAGCCAGGTGATCTCCCTAGATCAGTTCCTGCAGCCGTGATAAGGGAGAGCGCCTTAGTGTCTGAGGTTGTCGATTTCGATGGCGATGACGGAAGAACGGCAAGACGAAATGGCGAAGCCTGTGAAGGAAGAAAAAGAAAAAAGAAGGGGAAAACGATACGAGATTCAAAGACACACTTATGACGGAATCCAGCTGTTTATCCCTGGTCCGATTAGGCAAGAAGAGGTCGAGCTGAGAGTATTCACAAGTTCGCAAATCCACAATCAACAATCTACGGAGTAGTTGAGCCAGTGTCGTCCATTCGCTGCCATTTCCACAAGTTGACAACGCACCAGAAGACTGAGTAGTTACACATGTCCACAGCCGCCCATGGAGCCATAAAACCTCAACGCCAATCATGTTGTCGATGCCCATCTCAAACAATTTCCCGCCCCCAAAGAAGTGCAGTTCCCAGTCCAGTTCCACTCCAGTTCAGCCCAGCCCTGTGCAGGGCCCACAGTCTTCTTCTCTTCTTTTGGTATTCTTTATTTTTTTGGGGTAATTTTGCCCTTTCCGTTTTGAGCCTCTTTGGCGCTCCTTTCACGGTTAACGTATTTTTTAAAAATCCTTCCTCTTGTCTCTCTCTGATCGTCGACTCCTTGCAGCTAGCTAGCCGTATGAAGATTGTCATGCAGTCTCGCAGTGTCTTCCAGCCATCTTTGGCATTGTGGGGAGCTATCGAACGAAGCGACAGGACGAACCTATCAAAAATTGTCGATTGCACTCTGGTAATGTGAAAACAATACCGTAGGAGCAGGCCACTAAAAGGAGATTAAATGTGTAGAACAATAGAATAAAATAGAAATAAAAAAGCACAGGTGCAGTCCTACTACATAGGAAAGCCCAAAGGGACCCAAAGAGGCCCAAAGAGGCCCAGGTAATTGGCTCAGACCCAGTTCCACGACATAATATTTGACGTGCTATTCGTCGACGCGCCAATCTCTGCGATTATCGTGACGGCGAGTCCACATTTTGATAGACCGACGAGCGGCCTCCTTGTCCGACGCCATGTCTCTGTCTGGATGTACTACGTGTACACATGTGTAGCTGAAATTTAGCTGTGCATTTTTATTGTCTCTTTTGTTGTCTTATGAGGACTATTGAGCTCCTCAGGGTTCGATCTGTATTTTGCATGTATCTGAGCAGGGGCCAATGTATCTCCCACTGTGTGGTAGTGTTTTCTTGTTAACTTGCAGACAGTTCTGCATATAAACCTCGGTTGTACCCGAATCTGACCCCGTGGTGTCGGTCCTGTCCTTTCTCTGGCTGTACCTCTCTCTCACCCTCCCCTTTTCTTTCTTTTGATATCACTCTTTATCTCTTTTTTTAGTTCCTCTCACGTTTTTGAGAGCATTCTTCTACCTCCTTTTAGATACCCAATCCTACCTTGTCATCTTAACACGCCTACCATCCAACTCTGATATCCTCCTTTGTTTCCTAGACCACATACACCATGTCTGATCGCAACTTGGTCAGCGAAAAGCCGCAGGCCGGCGCCAGCATCCATGGCACCGACTCGGCCTCCTCCAAGTCCGGCCCGGAGAAGCTAGTGATTAGCGGCTCCATCGCCAACTACCCGCCGCTGGCCAAGGGCACCAAGAAGCCGTCCAGTCCTGGCGCTTTTGCCAAGCTCAGCGGTCTCCGTGCCGCCTCCAAGCGGCCCCTGCCCACCCAGACGGGCAATGGCACCTACATTGTGGCCAAGACCCAGACGGGTCTGCGTGAGGACCTGAAGTACCTGACATGGGCCAACGTCAAGACAGTGATGGACGTGGCCAAGCAAAAGAAAAAGGGCGGCCCGGCCGACGATCGGACAATGCTCATGGAGCGGATAATGCAGCTGGTGGCCGGTCTGCCGTCCAAATCGCGCAATCGGGAGCTGCTGACGGCCAACTTCGTTACGGAGCTGTGGGACTCGCTGGACCACCCGCCGCAGCTGTTTGTGGGCGAAAAGTTCCAGTACCGCATGGCCGATGGTTCCTTCAACAACATCCACAACCCGACACTGGGTGCCGCCGGCACGGCGTACGCCCGCTCGGTGCACTCGACCATTACCTCGCCCAGTGCCCTTCCCGACCCGGGTATGGTCTTTGACTCGGTGATGCGTCGTGGTGAATACAAGAGCCACCCTAACAACGTGTCGAGTGTGCTCTGGTACTGGGCCACGATTATCATCCACGATCTGTTCTGGACGGACCACCGCGACCACAACAAGTCCAAGACGTCATCGTACCTGGACCTGTCACCGCTGTACGGCAGCAACCAGGAGATGCAGGACACGATCCGCACGTTCCGGGACGGTCGTCTCAAGCCGGATGCGTATGCCGACAAGCGCTTGCTGGGTATGCCGCCCGGTGTTTCTGTGATTCTCATCATGTTCAACCGCTTCCACAACCATGTGGCCGACAACCTGGCCGCCATCAACGAGGGCAACCGCTTCCCCCGTCCTGCTGGCTCGCCCGATGCTGAGGGTCTCGATGAGCGTGCCAAAGCGGCCTGGGCCAAGTACGACAACGACATCTTCCAGACAGCTCGTCTGGTGACGTCGGGCCTGTACATTAACATTACGCTCGTCGACTACGTGCGCAACATTGTTAACCTCAACCGCTCTGACACGACTTTCACTCTGGACCCGCGTCTCGACACGGAGCTCAACTCTGGCACCGGCGAGCAGTCGGAGCGCGGCACGGGCAACGTTGTCTCGGCCGAGTTCAACCTTTGCTACCGCTGGCACTCGTGCATCTCGGCCAAGGACGAGAAGTGGATCGAGGAGTTCTACCATGACATCTTTGGGAAGCCGGCGGCCGAGGCCACGATGATGGACCTGATGGGCGGCTTCGTCAAGTTTGAGCGGTCGATTCCTGACGACCCGGCCGCACGTACTTTTGGTGGCTTCAAGCGCGGTGCCGATGGCAGGTTCAATGATGACGAGCTGGTCGACTGCATGAATGACGCCGTCGAGGATGTCGCTGGTGCCTTTGGTGCCAACAATGTGCCCCCTGCTATGCGCTGTGTCGAGGTGCTGGGTATGCTGCAGGCGCGCAAGTGGAACCTGGCGGGTCTCAACGAGTTCCGCAAGCACTTTGGCCTCAAGCCGTACGAGAAGTTTGAGGACATCAACCCGGACCCTCAGGTGGCCGACTCGCTGCGCCACCTGTACCAGCACCCAGACTTTGTCGAGCTGTACCCTGGCATCGTGGCCGAGGCGGCCAAGGCGCCCATGGTGCCCGGTGTCGGTATTGCGCCGACGTACACCATCTCGCGTGTCGTGCTGTCGGATGCCGTTGTTCTTGTCCGCGGTGACCGCCACTACACAGTGGACTATGGCCCGAAGCAGCTGACAAACTGGGGCTACAAGGAGGTCGACTACGACCTCAATGTGAACCACGGCTGTGTGTTTTACAAGCTGTTTATCCGCGCGTTCCCCAACCACTACAAGCAGAACAGCGTGTATGCCCACTACCCGATGGTTGTGCCGGCTGAGAACGTGCGCATCTTGAAGAGCCTGAAGCGCGACCACCTGTTTGACTTCTCGCGGCCCACAGCCATCCCACAGCGCGTCAACATCACGTCGTATGGCGGTGCCCAGCATGTCTTGGAGAAGCAGGACATTTACAAGGTGACGTGGAACGAGGGCCTGGGATTCCTGATGGGCGAGCCGGGTAACCGGTTTATGCTGTCGGGCGACACGCCGCTGCACGCCCACCAGCGCAAGTGCATGGGCGCGCTGCTGTACCGCGACTCGTGGAAGGCCGATGTCAAGGCCTTTTATGCGTCCACTGCCGAAGCTCTGCTGCAGGAGAAGAGCTATGTGCTCGCCAGCAAGCGCCAGGTCGACATCATTCATGACTTTGGCAACATTGTGCACACGCACTTTGCCGCGCGCGTCTTCAACCTGCCCCTCAAGACGGCGGCCAACCCCAAGGGCGTATACTCGGAGCAGGAGCTGTACATGGTGCTGGCCCTCATCTTTGTGACCATCTTCTTTGACATTGACCCCGTCAAGTCGTTCCCGCTGCGCCAGGCCACCAAGGAGGTGTGCACGCAGCTGGGTGCACTCATCGAGACCAATGTCAAGCTGGCCCTGGGTCTGGGCATGCGCGCCATGTTCTCCGGTCCGGCACCCAACAAGAAGGCCAAGGACAGTCTGGCGGCGTATGGCATCAACATGACCAAGGGCCTGGCCAAGGCCGGTCTGGACGCCAAGGAGATTGCCTGGAGCCAGATCCTGCCGACGGCCGGCGCCATGGTGCCCAACCAGGCCGAGGTGTTTGCCCAGGCTGTTGATTTCTACCTGTCACCCGCCGGCAGTGTCCACATCCCCGAGATCCACCGCATCGCCAATGAGGACCCCTCGGACGCCGGCGACGCTTTGCTGTTGGGCTATGCCATGGAGGGTATCCGTCTGGCTGGCACATTCGGCTCGTACCGCAAAGCGGCCACGGCGGACACGATTGTCGAGGACGACGGCCGCCAGGTGCCTGTCAAGGTCGGCGACCGGGTCTTTGTGAGCTTTGTGTCCGCAGCCCGCGACCCTGTCCACTTCCCTGAACCCGACACTGTCAACCCGCGCCGGCCGCTCGACAAGTACATCCACTACGGCACGGGCCCGCACGCCTGCCTGGGCCGTGACATTAGCCAGGTCGCCATTATCGAGCTGTTCCGTGCTCTGTTCCGCCGCAAGAATGTTCGTCGCGTGCCGGGTCCTCAGGGCGAGCTGAAGAAGGTGCCGCGCCCTGGTGGATTTTTCGTGTACATGATGGAGGACTGGAGCTCGTACTTCCCCTTCCCGACCACCATGAAGGTGATGTGGGATGAGTAGGCGGAAGGCGAGATGTTGATACCCAGGTAGATTGTCGAGTAGACACGAGAGGAGGACGTAATGGGAGGAGGATTGTCGGTGATCGATATGGGGGGTTGGTCGATTGTGAAGTTTCGTTTCTTGAAAATAGCTGTTAGTTACTGTCAGATATACCAAATTGTCGAATTGTTTTGTAGCCTACCTCGATGTTTGCCGAATCGTGACGTCCTTGATGCCTTTGTGTTGGTCTTTGTGTTTTGCTGCTCCTTCTCCTTATCTTATCTGACAAAAGGCTGCTTGCCTAATGTGGCATGGCGTGGCTTGCTCGCATTACATAATACTCCACCACAGCACCGCCACAGCACTTATCCCCCGCAAACCCCTGACCGCGTGTTGACGCGCCGCCAAATGCGGAGAGACCCGCAACAGCTCGACGTCTCTCCTTTCATCAACCGACAGCCTCACCCAGTTGTGTTGGCGACCATTGGCGGAATGTAAGTATGCAGTCCATCGCCATAACATCGACTCTCTCTCAGAGCACTGACTCTCCTTCTCTTCTAGGATCGACCCTTCCATACGGATCCGCCGAGCGATCCACGCAAACGACCAGAGCCTCGTCCGACGCATCCTGGCATCCCATCCTCATCTTCTGCACAACCCCGACACCTCCGATGCCGGCCTCTCCAACTCCAACCTCCACCTCGCCGCGTCGCTGGGCCACCTCCAGATTTGCCAGCTGCTGATCGAAGCCGGCCACGAACAGGACGGGCCCGCCCTCAACGAGAACCATGAGACCGCCCTGATGCTCGCGGCCCGTGCCGGCCATATCGAGACCGTGCACTACCTCTGCCAGGCGGGGCCGGCATGGCTGCTGTGCATCGATGTGCGCGGCCGCGACGCCATCATGGAAGCGAGCCGGGGCGGGCACGACACTGTCGTCCAGATTTTGTTAACGTACATTCCCACGGGGCCCGAAGAAGCGGTTCGACGAGCCGACAATGAGGGCAATACGGCCCTGCACTTTGCCAGCAGCAACGGCCATTTGCTAGTTCTTCGCACACTGCTTGCTGCGGGCGCCGACGCTGACCACAAGAATATCTGGTGCTGGACACCCGTAGCCTACAGCGCCTCTGTCCAGGCCGAGGTCTACCTCAAGAACCTGATCAACCAGACCAAGGTCCAGGCCCAGGCGGCCAACGGCCAGGCACAAACACAAACGTCGCCGCGCAAAGGCCGGCTCAACACACCCGACATGTTCAAGCGGGGACAGCTGGGAGCCATGGCCTCTGGGCTGCGGCTTGTCCGCGAAGACGACCACGAGAAGCGGTCAAGGTGACTGTGCACGCTGCCTGTTTTTTTTGTTTTTTTTTCTTCTGTCTCTATCTGCATTCTTTCACCATGACATGTTTGGGTTTTATGATGGCAAGCGAGTTTGGGACTTTGTCTTTTGGCGTTTGGGAGCCACATCATATTCAAACTTTTTTTTTCTTTCTGCTTCTCTACCAGCCGTTTGCCTTGTTTACTTGCAATACTGTTACACGGGCATTTCAATTTACCTCGTCTCAATCTTGTATCGCTTTGTCACGATCGTTGCCTTTTCGAGACCTGCCCACTTCCAGTCTGCATCTGTGCTGCACACGTCACGCTTTCCATCTGATGCCATGTTCTCGCACCCCGCTGCGTATGCTTCCTTCCGCTTGCCACCTTTCTGCCTCTCGTGGGGAAGGTATAAAACCGCTCTTTCCTCCCTCTCTCTGTTTCTTAACATGGAACAACCCCTCCCACAACTCGCCTTTCAAAACAGCACATCACCGAGAACATTAACATCCGTTCCAAATATCCATCCAACAGCATCACTGGCCAACATCGTTGTCTATCCACACGACAAACTGGATTCCCGCAGAAGACAACAACCTCCTCCACGTGCCATTGGCCCTCTCCCGTACCCAGCCACCAAGGTTGTCATCGGCCAGTACCTGTCTTCAGGACTCCAAGACAACGTCGCGTTCTGGGGCTGGCTGATTGAGGCTGCTTTCTACAACGACAACGACGACAAACTGTGGGCAACAAAGATCTTTATTGCTCAAAAGGCTTACTGACAAAAGATGTCCTTTGGCGGTTTTGGCCATGGCGGAGGCGGCGGCAACCCACGATATGGGCGTGACGCCAACGGGCCCCTTCCTCCTGCCTCTGGCGGCTTTCCCGGTGGCCTCCCTGGCGGCCGACCGGGGCAGTACTACAACCCGGCCATCCCCGGAGGATGGCCCTACGCCCAGCCGCAGTACATTGGCCAGCCGCCTGTCAGTATGGGTATGGGCGGCAATCCTCTGTATCTGACGGGACAGCAGGGCAACCAGATCCCCATGATCAACCATCCACCCGCCATCGCCCAGGGCCAGGGCCCATCGCCAACCCACGACCGCAATTTCAGGACGTGCAGCATGCGCAACACCACGGGCGGCTTTGGCTGCGAGCCGGGCTACAACTACTTTTTTCCTGCCGAGCACACCAAGATCCATGTCCTAAAGTCGGGACCGACACCGCCCTGGCAGCTGCCGCCCAATTTCGCCATCCAGTTCCACGCCACCCATGTGCCCGTCAACACTACAGTGGCCGAGCTAATGAAGGGCTTTGGCGCCAAGAATCCGTTACCGAAGAAGAATGTCATCACCGAAGTCTGTCCCGGTGGCGGCGGCAAGTGGTACAAGGGCATCGAGGTCAGCGGTGATAATCTCGACATGATGAAGAAGCCCATCAAAGAGCTTGGCTGGGACGGCACCCGCACTGGTCTCAGAGGGCAGAAGAAGGTTGTCTACATCTATGTTCAAAAGGGGTGAGCAGGTAGTGTTAGTGTTGGCGTCTGTGACTTCATTGTTTAGTATGACCAAGGTTTTCTTTCTTGTTACACGATAGGGCGCATTGTTGTTAGTTTTCACAGCGGGTAGGATTAGGCGCAAAATGTACG
The DNA here is from genome assembly GCA_019925375.1 of Sporothrix euskadiensis. Taxonomy (NCBI): domain Eukaryota; kingdom Fungi; phylum Ascomycota; class Sordariomycetes; order Ophiostomatales; family Ophiostomataceae; genus Sporothrix; species Sporothrix euskadiensis. The sequence continues at coordinate 36,696 of JADHKQ010000063.1, forward strand.
TCGTACTGCTTTTATGTCTCCACTGGTTTGCTTGCGTATTTTGTTGATGCCATACTACGTTATGTGATAAGCTAATGCGTTGGGGTTTTGTTGCCGTTATGAAATAAACAAGTCGTTCTTCGAAAAAGTTTTCCGAGTTGAAATTCAAAATGGAAGTCTCGGGTCTCGGGCATAATAAAAGGAAGCATCTGATTTTATAGTTGAGATGTTTTTCCAACGACAAAGTTTTTTTTTTTTTTTTTTTTTTTTTAATGAAAAAAATATAAAGAGTAAAATTGTACAAATAAAATCATAATGGCACAAGAGTCAAACAAATTCAAACAATTAAAAAGATTTTACAAAAAAAGGCACAAGACTCCCAAGCACACCTTAAAAGCGACAAGTTTTGATATAAAACAAAAAAAATATATTATATTGTAAATGTACATGATTACTTTGGTTTGGTGCAACGCCGTCTGGGCACCGCCGTCTAGACGCAGCACCAACCTTCCTCCAGCCGTATTCCGCCGATTTTGATATTGTAACAGTTTAAATCATAAAGTCTTGCACAAAAGACATCTTTCAAGAAACCCCTTTCTTCTTCCTCCGCCGCCACCACCTAATAGCCGTAGTACCGCGGCTCGTCAAAGACGTGGTAGCGGTGGCCGCGCACACCCTCGCCGCGGAACAGCGCGGGGAAGCGCCAGCCCTCGGGCACCTGGGACTCGTCGACGCGGTTGTTGCGCGTAGTCTCGTCGACATCAAAGAGGTATTTGGCGCGCTCAGCGTCGGCGGCGTTGGCGTCGCTGCCGCTCTTGGGGACGACAAACTTGGCGACCTGCAGCTCGGTGTCGGTAATGGTGCTGCGGCTGATGCGGGCGTAGCCGACGCGCTGCAGACCCTTGAACAGAATGTACTCGCACCAGCGGTCCCAGTCGGTGGGGTCGACGTCGTGCATGCCCGAGGTCTTGGAGACATACGTGTTATAGTTGCCCTCGAGGGGACGAGTCACCAGGTAACTGAGGAGGAACGAGGGGCGGTCGGTGCTGCCCATGAGCTTGGCGAGGTACTCGGACTGCAGGCGACGGTCTTCGGGGTCTTCCTCCTGGCCCGAGTGGAAGACGAAGCAATCGACAAGCGTGCCGTGGACGTCGAGGGTGGCGTGGATGGCAGGTGCAAGCTCGCCGACAGGGCTGGGCAGCAGGTGGTGCGTGGAGTTGACAATGGGGAATTTCGAGAGGAGAGCAGCGCCCCAGGTGTGCTTGTTGGGGCCCGGGCCGTAGTCGACGTACATACCCAAATCCTCGGCCAGGTACTGCGTGGTGTCGCGGTTGCCCATAATGATACGCTGCAGATCGCTCTCGAGCAAGCCCACGACGTCCAGCTCGGCCTCCTTGATGAGGTCGCGCATACGGCGCTCGGAGCTCCACATGTCGTTGTCCAAGCTAAAGTGGATGGTCCAGATGCCAGCTGTAATCACGCGGTCATCCTCGTGGTAGCCCTTGTAGTCGTTGGTGGGGAAGCGCATAAAGGCGGCGCACAGAAACAGAATGTTGAGGACAGCCGTCACACTGAAGAAGTGCTTGCGGTGGCGCGCGGGAAGAGCGTTGCTGGCGACGCGCTTGGCGTACTTGGCGGGGCGCTGGGCCGTGCGGATCGAGTTGAGGTTGAAAACACCGGCGCCGATCAGCAGCATGGTGATGGTCATGATCCAGTCGGTGTGCTCGCGGACGTAAGGACCGCCGGGAACAAAAGCGTAGGCGACGACCCAGACGTGGAACAGGACCATAAAGTTGTAGATGAGGAAGCCGACACCAAAGACCAGGGCAGGGCTCTTCTTGGACGAGGCCGAGATCAGAGGAATGGCCAGGGCCATAAGGTAGGTCGACAGGATCAGGGCACCGTAGAAGCCGAACCAGTTGGGGTACAGAGTGAGGACGGCGGCACCAACCGAGGCGGCGCCAAAGGCAGACCAAGACGTCACCAGGCCAGGAACGACCACGCCGAGAACAATACCGCCAGTCATGGCAAAGATGGTGTAATAGGCGTGGATGTTGGACAGAGGACCGCGGACCGGGTAGCCTTCCCAGACCCAGAGGATCATGGTGCTGGTGTCGGACAGCAGCGAGTGCAGGGCGAACATGAGACCACCAAAGCTCAGAGCATAGAGGCCCGGCGAGGGACCCTTGGCGCTGTTCCGGTCAAAGTCGCCGCCAGCCGAGGCAGGGCGTCTGCGGGTGAAGCGCAGAGCAGCCAGGACGGCCAGAACGAGACCCGTGCCGTTCCAGCCGCCGTTCTCGGCATGCATGACGGCCCAGATGGGGTTGTTGGTGTGCCAGGCAAACTTGGCGATGCTGGACATGAGCAGGCCAATGACAAAAGCAAGCACGCGCGACTCGACACGCGAATCTTGGGCAGCATCAGCGTAGAAAGTGGCGGTCCAGGCCAGGCACTGCAGGGCGACACCGAAGCCGACAGTAAACAGACGGTAAACAGGGTCATGGACCTTGTAGGCAGTAAGGCCGGCCAGCGACAGCAGATGGAAGAAGCGCTGGTGGCGGATGACGAGGTTGCGGAAGGGGCGGATGGCGAGCAGAACGGGCGAGATGGTAACCATGACAAAGGCTTCGTAACCCGAGATGCCCATGTGCCACAGCGGGAAGTACCAAATGACAAGGCCCAGGCTGGTCAGGACGGACCAGAAGGCGAAGGCGTGGTAGACATCGGCGGCAGCGTCGAGGGCTTCGCCAAGGGTGAAGGAAGTCGAGAAGACGCCGGCGGTGGCCTTTTCCTTTTCGCGGTCGAGGGCGGGGGAGCGGAGGGCACTGCGGGAGAATAAACGTTTAGAATGGTGGTCAGGTGGTGGTGGGTGAGATGGAGCGAGACGGAGCGAGAGAAGATATAGAGGCAGAGAGTAAAGAGAGAGGGCAGATAGCAAAGAGAGAGGGCAGATAGCAAAGAGAAGACGATAGAGGCACTCGAGGCTCGAGGACAGAAAGAGACGAGAGAGAGTGGTGAAAGTCGTGATTCTATTGTCGTGATGCGTAAAGTGCGGTGTTGTTACAATCTTGTGTCGTGGCTTTCTCCTGCCCTCTGTCCTCGCATGCCCTCATCCCCCAGTTCTTCTCGGCATTTCTGCACTGCCTGCTCTCTCTCTCTGTCCACTCTCTGCCCCATGTGTGTGTCTCTCTCTGTGTGTCCACGGCCTATTTGGGAAGCCATTGCACGTACCCCTTGCTGATTCCCTTGGTGTCCTTGACGAGGACCTCAAAGGTGTCAAAGTCGAGAGCAGTGACGGCGTCGAAGGCGACATCGAAGAGCACGAGCGCCCACTCGAAGAAGGCGTAGATCGTGTAAGCTGAGGGGGGGAGAAAAGAAGAGTTAGTGAGCAGTCAACAGTCAAGACGATGGATCGGAGTAAAAGAAAGACCTACCCCCCGGCACGCGGTGCACTTTGTGCTGGATAAAAAAGTAGACAAGCGGGACGATGGTGCCAAAGAAGGCGCCGGCCACGTACTTGCGGTACTTGATGGCCGTGGCGTTGTTGGGACTCAAAGCCAAACAGCCAAACATCCAGGGGATGGTGGCCACAAGGTACGAAATCATAAAGATGTCGTGCCAGTCGTGGTTGTCCGTCGACGTCACATACGTCCAGCCGCCGCAGGTGAACGTGCGGAAGACACCAAAATAAGCAACGACCTTGGGCAGCGTGCGGCCCGGCTTGGCCGTGAGCAGGTACCAGAGACCAACCAAAGCAAAGCGAGGGCCGGACGTCAGGGCGATAAACAACATGAAGAACGAGCGCTCGGGAAAGCGATCGCCAATGGTGGCCGAGACGGACGGGAACCATTCTTGCGGGTAGCCGAACCATTCGTTCTGGACAATCTTTGTGTAGTGGAGGGATACGCCGACGAAGAGGGCACTAAGGAAAGCGGCTGAAGACGTACGTCAGTGAGGTGTTGTGTTGCAAGAGCATGAGTGGAATGAAGCATCACGAGATTCGAGTTTGTCATAAAGGTGGTAACTTACCATAGGCCGCACCAGTGTGCAGCCAGCTCACCCAGACGCCATTGAAGGAGAGAAGCACGCCCGCGTCCTTGTCCTTGTATCTGGACGCCATGGTGGGCGATGGAGGTTGTGGAGGTTGGAGTAGTCGAGGTTGGTGATGCAATGCGATTGATGATCGACGATAAGCAACGCGGATGGCTCGGAAACGAGCTTTCAGGACCAGAAAAAAAAGAGTTGAACGAGGGACAAGAAGAGAAGAAGAGAAGAAAGCGCTGATCGGCAGACACGGTCCCAAAGAAACCAAAAAATGCGAAAGAGGACGACGACGACGACGGGAAAGGAACGACGGTCGATGAAGAAGGAAAAGAAGGAGAGAGAGAAGTAGACGAATGTGGACGACCAAAAGCCCGAAAACCAGACGAAGAGCTCCTGCCTTCGCGACAGGAACAGATGCTTGGGCAGGCGCGTGGGAGCTGGAAGCCTCGGCGCCCCTGAAAAAGGGAGGAAAGTGCCCCCTCATGTCAGCCCACCTTGGCCAATGGGAGAGCTTAATTCACGTGTGCCGACGAGCAAAGGTGGGTCCACGGGACAGATGCTGGCCTCAGTGAGCGAGCCGGATAGCGCTGGATAATAGCGTCTGCCGTACTCGTATTTCCAGGGTTTTTTCAGCGCTACACCCGCTGTAATATTGGCAGCAGTCAGAATGTCATGCATCGCATCAACAGCACGGTACTGTGTAAGGCAAGAGAAGTGTCCGGACAATTGTGTAAAGTCTATAATCTATTTTATCCTGCACAACGACGACGTGTCTCATTTTGCAATAGAGAAGAACTTATGTTTATCTGTGAGGGCTTCCCCTCTTCCTCGCAAGCTCTCGTATGGCTGGTGCGGGCTCGTTGGTTCCTGCCGTTTTAGCGGGTGTTAGCGGCTCAGTACCTGGAGGATCCACCATACTTTATTTCCCACTCGAGTCAAATTTCGCCACTTCGCGTTCCTGACTCTCCGACAGCTGGGTCCATCTCCTTCTCTTCTCCTCACTTACACGATGCCTGCATCACCACGCGACGCGGCAATACGGATGGCATTGCATCCTTCTCAGAACATTGGCGATACTTACAGGCGATAGCACTGCCGTTGTCGACGAATTTTTCTCGATGCCGTCCACGCTTCTCGAAATCTCCTTTTGTTTGCCTGTCTCCAGCGAAGATGGATACAGTTGACGACAACCCTTGGCAAGCCAGCAGCGCGACGTCATTCGCGAAACCCTTACCCACAGGGCAAGTACCACGGCACCTTTCTTCTCCAACTCATCGACCTCATCCTACCTTGTTTGAATCCTCTGCGACCTCACGAACGCCTGGCATGCTCGGCTTTTCTCCTCCTCCCACAGCCTTCTCGACATCTCCAACTTGACTGCTGCTCGGCGACTCTGGATCCGATTCGACAGGACTAGCAGGCATCGAGCACGGCGTCAAAGTCCGGCCCCTGAGCTCTGGACAGCGTGTACGTGTTGTCAGCCAGGTACCGGTACTGGCCGGCAGGTTGGCATGCAAAGCTTTACAGTGAGCGGTACAGAGTGCTACGTACCCGTATGAACTATTAGAACTCTGTCAGTTGATTCCCGGATATGCTGCGGGGGGGTTCTTCGTCCGAGTTGTTCTGGACCGCCGGGTTTAACGTCTTGCTTGCTATCGTTTGTCTCTCCAGGTCGGTCAGCACATACTCCGTAAGTCGTTCCATGTTCCATACTAATGTCCCACCCTACAAGGTCTGTGAAGACATTTTCCCTACGCTTCTATAGATCCCTTCCAGTATCAAGAGTCAAGCAATTAATGAATAACTTTACTGTTATCGTCTCTACGTGTAGTCTGCACGCTCGACAACCGGCTGCTTCTACGTCAATTGTATATGATACAATTGGTCAACTAGAAGACCAGCCCCGCCAGAATTGAAATTGACCTAATGCCGTAACGGGGCACGTGCACTTTCTAGATAGAGTGCCTTGGGTAAGCGCTGGAAGGCAGACAGTCTGGTAAGCGAACAGTTCAGGCAACAATGCTAACTCGGAGTGCGACATCCGGTTACGCAAACGGCGCTGCCCCGCATCCACCTTCTCCTCATCTTCCCACGTGGAAGCCACCATATCAGAGGCTCGTTTTTATTTGTGAATACTTGGTTGTCAATTCTTATATCTTGAGCTCCAACTACAATTCACCCTGACGCTGTAGTTAAAAGAAGCAATCTCAACGGCATTAAAGCAGTATCCTCTTCGTCGTATTGGAACTGCATTCGAAACTACATGGTGTACCGGAAATGCACATTCTCCCAGTCCGTCATGTCCATCTCGCCGTTGATGCGGCCCTGGTGCGCCGCCTGCTCCTCCGTCAAGCCGGACTCGCGGACGAGGCGGTCGCGCCGCTTGTTCTGGAAGACATCTACAAGCCGCGTTAGTCAAAGCCGACGGAAATCAAATATTGCTGCGCATGAAAATAACAGCCAAAGACTTACAGTAGAAGCGCCAGGCTAGGAACAACACGCATTCCAGCCCGTACATAACGCCGCAGATGATGATGGCCGGGATGTAGCGCGGCGCCCACTTGGCCTGGAAGGTCTGCGCACCGATGGAGTTACCGACGCAGTAGGCCACGAACATGACGGTGGCCGTAACGGACTTCTTCGTGCGACCCGCCACGTTGGATGGCAGCATAGTCCAGATCATGAGTCCCGGCAGGTTTCCTGTCACCGTCATCAGGTACATGCCCCAGCGCACCCACAGCAGGCCGTCGCGTGGCAGCAGCGCAAGCGCGATCATGCCTGTGAAGGCCGGAATCGTACAGGCTACCATCCAGTAGAAGCGGGTGTGCGGCCAGCGCAGAGTGCAGAGGCCGACAAGCAGGAACCAGGCGATAGACACAACGTTCTGTGGGATGGTGCCCTTGAGGAGGGTGTCGAGCGACGTGAAGCCAAAGGACTGATACACGAGGTTACCAAAGGACGTCGTGCCGCCGTTGGGCAGCGAGTTAACGATGACGGTAAAGAAGAAGAAGTAAGTCTGTGGGTCAACGAATGCCTGCCGAACCTGGTACATACGCCAGGCTTGGTGCTTCTCGCGGTCGGTGCCCGTCTGGTTGTCGATAACGCGCGCGGCGGCGATGCGCTTCTCCTCAGGCGACAGCCAGGTCACCTCGTTAGGGGTGCCCAGGATGAAGAACACAAACACGCTCAGCAGGATTGTCAGGCACCCGAGGAAGATGCTAATGTAGCGCCAGGGCGACAGCGCCGTCGCGTGGTGGGTGGCCGAGCGGCCAATGCCGTACATGATGAGCTGCGTGATGACGCCCATGCCGGCGTTGGACGTTCCCCAGATGATGGCGCGCATCGCGTGCTCGCGGCGCGCGTAGAAACCGGCCGTGATCAGCAGGAACGCTGGCGAGATCGTGCACTCAGCGGCGCCCTGCAGCGCGCGCAGCGCCATAAGCTGCGCAAAGTTGTTGGCGAACGCGATGCACAGAACAATGATGCCCCACACCAGCATGCAGCCGGACAGTGTCCACCGCAGGCTCGTGCGCTGCATCAAGTAGTTGGCCGGCAGCTCGGACACCATGTAGGAGAGGTAGAAGATGGTAGTGAGCCCTGTTGTTGTTAGTATTCTGTTGATTTCGTGGATGTGGAGAGGTAGAGGGGGGGGGGGGGGGGACCCACAGCTGTACTGTTGCCCGACCAGGTGTGTGTCCTGCCGCATGTTGAACGTAGCCTGCACCGAGATGGACGTTTTGTCGGCCTGCTGCGTGCCGTAGCACACCCACATGATGGGCAGCAGCATACAGTCGATCTTGCGCAGCACGCGCCGGTAGTCCGACGCCGTGTACTGGCCTTCGGCGGCGTTGACGGTGTCGAGCACCAGGTCCTCGACCTTGCCCTCGGCCACGTCGTCGGCCGAAGCGCGCACGGCGGGCGTGATAGCAATGTCTTTGTTGTCGTTGGCCGACATGTTGTAGGTTGCGATCCTGCGTTGCGTCAAGTGGAATTGTTGAGTTGTCAAGTTGGTTGGCGACAAATTGTCTGCAATCCGTCAACGGTCAATACGAAAAGTTGACAGGAACGACGGACTCTAAACAAAACTCGGGGTCCAGTCTACCCAGTCTTGACAGCCCCGGCTTATTATGTATTTCTCTTTTTCATACTTTTTGTCGCCTTCGCCCTACTGCCTATCTTCCTTTTCACGAAGTCTGTTGAGGGCCAGCCTAGACCCGACCCTTATCTCGATGGAGAATTCCTGCCCTCGGGTCTCGGGCCGAGCTGTCAATTTTATTGTTCGATAGTCCGCATTTTCCATGTCCGATAACCCCAATAAAAAAAAGATTGCTGTCTGGCGGAAAGATAAGTAAATAGATATTAGTGACTTGATCAGAGCTTGCCAATTTCACGGTGCACCATCACACACCGTCAACCAGACGGCCTGCAAGCGACACACGAGCCAACGGGTCAAACACTACTACGCACACACTTTTCACGAACTACATTCGTTCGCCATGGGTGACGCTCGGGAGATTGCAGCGCCGCGCGAGGCCCTCGACTTCTCGCACCACCTGAGTACCTTGAGCAAGTCCAGGCATCCATCACCGCTCAAGGACATCATCAAGTACATGGGCTTTGACGGGATGATTAGCTTGGCAGGTGGTACGTAGGGGGATCAATTTAGTTCGCTGTCGTCAATGTCAATGCCCGTGACTAACATCATCCTGTCAATGCCCGTGACTAACATCATCCTACAGGCTTGCCACATCCTTCCCTCTTCCCCGTCCAGGCGGCGACGTTTACGTGCCTAGACCCCGCCGCGCCGATCATCGCGGATCCGTCGGCGACGCGGACCGAAGCAGAGCTCGTGACGCTTCCCATGGGCCGGACGCCGTCGACTACAACGAATACAGCACTGAACCTGACGCCGTTTCTTCAATACGGCTCTGGCGCCGGTAACCCCGAGTTACTGGCACTTGCGCGCCAGTTGACCGACCGAGTGCACAAGCCTCTCTACCACTACGAATGCCTTCTGCACCCCGGCAACACTAACGCCTGGGCGAAGGTGGTCGAGCTGCTGTGCGAGAAGGACGACCACGTGCTTGTGGAAGAGTTCACGTACCCGTCGGCGCAGGCCCTTTGGATCCCACTGGGAATCATGGGTGTCCCCGTCCAGGCCGACGCTGAGGGCATGAGCGCCGAGCACCTCGAAAGCATCCTCGCTGGGTGGGCGACCAGCGGCAAGCCAGGCCGGCGACCGAGAGTGTAAGCTTGCCAGAGTGGTGACACATACTGATAATGACTTGCTAACTGTGTACGTACCAGGCTGTACTCCGTGTCTATCGGCTCAAACCCGACGGGTCTGACCATCAGCACGAAGCGCCGGACAGACATTTACAATGTTTGCGCAAAGTACGGTGAGTGTCAAATCTTCACCATGCTTCGCCACCATCTTCTCTGCGTGCTGACACAGTATAGACGTTATGATTGTTGAGGACGACCCGTACTATTTCCTCCAGTATCCGCACTACGATTCCGCCAACGACGCATCTGCGCCACCCTCGTCGACTACGGCCAAGTCGGCAGACGACTTCGTCGCATCCCTGACACCGTCGTTTCTGTCGCTCGACCATGAAGGTCGCGTCATCCGGCTCGAGTCCTTCTCCAAGACGCTGTTCCCGGGTCTACGCCTCGGTTACTTCGTCGCGAACCCCCTATTCACTGAGCGCCTGCTCCGGGCCACTGAGGTCGAGACGCAGGACCCAGCTGGTCTGAGCCAGGCCCTCGTGTTGTCGTTGCTGCGCACTTGGACCATCGACGGCTATCTCGTATGGATGCAGAGCATACGCACGCAGTATCACGCACGGCGTAACTGGCTGCTTGGCAGCATCGCCCACAGCTTTGTGCTGCTGGAGGCCGCGCAGTCGCCGCTGCCTGACGCGCAGGGCTGGGTTGCCTGCCTCAAGGAACCCGTGACGGGTAAACTGTGGCCTGTCTTTAGCTTCGTCGACCCGACGGCCGGCATGTTCCTGTGGACCAAGTTTTATTTTTCGGGGGTGCCGCGTTTCCGTGAGATCGCTGAGGCGTCCGACGCGCCCGAGGATCCCGAGAAGACTTTTGCCGACGAGCTCTGGATGGCATTGGCACAGGCGCTGGTCCTACTGACGCCAGGCTCTTACTACCACCCTTGGCAGGGGCCTGACAAGGTGACAACCCGGGCCCGTGGCGCCGACCCACAGACGGCTCACTTCCGCCTATCGTTCGCGACGCCGACGCAGGAGCAGATTGAGCAAGGGGTACAACGGCTCGCGGCGGTCTTGGCGAGATATTATTTGCCATAGATGTTGAGGAGCGGGGAGACAGAACGATAAAATAAAGGATGATATACAACAGACACCGTAAAGTGGAAAGAGCGTAAACTTGTACCCCTACTGTAGTTAATTATGATGTATATAAAATGGTCAGCAATTGAAAATCCATGGAGAAATAATATATATTGTTAAGTTTTCATTTACTCAATCTTAGGCGAAGAACCTGCGGTATTACTTTTTTAGCATTGTATGGTAACTTTTCGACGACTTATCGAGCTGTAACTCTTAACATTTACTACAGCATTGGGCGACCAGCTTGATATGAGTAGCATGTTACTTTGTAGATTATAACGCGGACCGCACCGTATTTTTAGTCAATGCGTCCTTATTAGACTTCTATAAATAAAAGATTACAACGACTTGTCATTCATCGTGGTCTACTGTGGTGGTTGTATTTACGTAAGTACTATTAATTTTCACATTGTAGTCAATCTAGGTATATGTTGATTTCATATTTAATACTGTTGGTTTTCATATACGTTTCTCATTTCTGTTTTTTACTGCTTCTCGTTTCCTGGCTTTGCGTTCACCGACAGGCCCGCCCCCTGCCTCAGCAGCTTGAACGTCAGGTTGGCCTGTTCCTTAATGTCGCCGAGCGGCTCGATAGGCTCCGGCGTGTACTCGCGCCCGCGTGCCATCACAAACCGCGTCGCAAAGTACTGCGTAATGTCCTCGAGCGGGTTGCCCGCAAAAGCCACAATGTCGGCGGCCAGGCCAGGTGAGAGGCGGCCCGTCTCGCTGCCAAGCCCGCAGAGCTCAGCGGCCGACTCGGTAGCCGCGGCGAAAATCTCGCGTGGCGTGTACCCGGCGTCGGCGTACACGCTGAGGCCATCGGCATAGCGCTCGAACCGGCAGAGTCCGATGCCAGCGTCGGTACCGGCCACGAGGCGGATGCCGGCGGCACGCATGCGCTTCAGGTTGTCGACGATGGCCGAGCGATCATCCCAGGGGCAGAAGTAGCACTGGGAGATGCAAGCCGTGTTCATGGTTGGACAGACAGCAATATTTTTATCCACGAGCTTCTGCGCAACCACGGGGTCGAACACGGCCTTGCCGTCCGGGTTGATCCATGCACAGTGCTCGATGCAGTCAAAGTCAGCGTCGGCCGCACGGTCGATGCCCTGCGTGCCTGTCGCGTGCGTCGTCACATGAAGCCCGTGCAGCGTGGCCTCATCGCGGATGGCTCGCATCTCGTCGGGTGTAAAACGCGCCTGGCTCGGGTGCGACCCGGCCGTCATGAAGCCGCCCGTCGACATCACCTTGATGAGGTCGGCGCCCTCGGTCGCGCGCTTGCGTACCTCGGCACGTACGCCTTCGACACCCTGGCACGTGCCGCCCATGGCCTCACAGTGCCCGCCAGGCACGGTCAATGGCGCGTTTGCGCACTGCATGCGCGGGCCGGGGATCTCGCCGCGCGCGATGCGGTCGCGCGTTGTGATGGCGTTCATGCGGTTGGATCCGAGATCGCGGGCCGTCGTTACGCCGGCGTCGAGCAGTTTTCTGGCGTGCTTGGCCATCAGCGGCAGGATCTCGTCGTCGGAAGGGCTCACGTGGATGCCGGTGGATATGCCCTCGGGGTTTTGCTGAAGGTGAAGCTGTGGCTGTTAGAGCTGGATGGGGGAAAAGAGCAGCACCAGAGCCACACATACATGGCAGTCGAACAGGCCCGGCATCAGCGTGACGTCGCCGAGATTGCGTGCCGCGCCTTTCTGTGTCTTGTCCAGGTCGGCAAAGCTTCCCACCGACACGATGCGGTCGTTCTCGACGACGACGGCGCCATCCTGGATCAACTCGGCCCGGCTATTGGGCAGAACCCGTGCGGCGCGGAGAACAGTCGTCATGGTTTGTTGGACTATGGGTAAGAATAGAAAATAGTCGTCAATAATCGGCGTACAACACCAGTTATTCTTCTACAACTACTTTTTACGTTTCGGCGATTTTAAGGTCAAACAACTATCGGGCGGAGCCCGGGCCGGCCAAGGCGGGGACTACCACGCGACTGCCGACTGCAGTGATATAAAGCTCCACAGTAACAGTAGCAACACTATCTAACGCGATCTGACACGCGTAGAGTCTCGAGTGCATGGCGTCGGATGCTAGATAGGCGGCATGTTTTTTTTTTAACATGTTTGGAGCATCACCGGCAATCCTGACAGCAGTGGGCCTGTAGACACTTTTTTCCCTCGCACTTGTCTGCTTTCATTCTTCTTATCATTCTTATCATTATTGTTTCCACTTACGATAACGTCTATCTGTAAAAAATAAAATAAAATAAAATATTAACCTAAGAAACTGAAATGAAAAGGAAGAATTAAAGTATGCTTTGATTTTATTTTAACCACAGCTCAACACATGCCCCAGTTTAAAACTAAAGGATGCATTTGCATATCGGCTCTACTACGTTGAGAATTATATGTCCTCTCGAATTACATTGTCCCCGTCCCTGTCACTTGGTTGTATTTGTATCCTTCTTGTCCGACGTAACCTCACGCAACCCGTAGGCAAACATCTGGTTCGACGCAACGGAGCTCTTCTCGCGCAGCTTAGCAGCCGCCTCGATACCGGAAATAGGCAGGCGGTATTCGAACGCCTTGCCGGCCGTCTCGTTTCCGGGCACCAGCCACGGGTAGGGCAGGTAGTCCGGCAGCAGGCCGAGCTGTGCCAGAACTGTTCCCTGGTCCCAGGCGATGTGCTCGTGATAGAGGCGGTCGCCGCGGATGTTGACAATAGCCGTGAAAGGGGCCTCAATCTTCCGGCCGGTGGGTGGGATGCCGGGTAGCCTGGAGTGTCAGCCCTTTGCCCTTTTCACACAACATTATCATTCTGTAGCACACGTTGCCCAATAACGTACATCCAGTCCACGACCGTGTCGTGGGTGAACTTGTAAAGAAACTCGTCGACAACACGGTCGATGCCTACTGTGCGGCTCATGAGCTCTAGTTCGGTGTCTGCAGCGTTATTGAAGATGAAGTGGTCGCGGTAGAACGCGATGAGATTGGACCGGCCAATGCCGCCGGTCAGCTGCACACAACATGGTCAGCGGGGTATCGCGTGTGGAGAAATAAGGTATACATGCACAGTCAGTATCATTGACCTACCGTTGGCACGTGGTTCACGTATGGCTCCTGGACCATCGTGCTCATCGTGTGCTCTACGGAACGGTCGGCAAACTCGTAAAACGTATGCTCCTCCCAGATCACCTCGAGATCAAAGAAGGGCCCGCCCACGAGCGGCTTGAGGAATGTGAGGCTGCGCGTGTGCGATACGGCCTCGGTGGCGTAGTGGAAGTCGGCCTGGAAGGGCACAGCAAAGCGGTGAGAGGCCATGCTAGGGTACCAGTACCGGGTGTGGCCTCCATTGCGCTCCGTGGTTCGGCTGCTGCCAGAGACGGGCGCGCCGCCGAGGTGCTGCAGTACAGGTACGGGAGATTGTGTAAGGCTCTCCTGCTCGGCTGCGTCGGCATAAACGACGGCGCCCACAATCGTTTCAGCAGCCGTGGCTAGTGCTGGTACGATGTTGTTCCACAGAGAGCCTCCATAGACTGTTATGCTCTGTTAGCCTTACATACCAGTATGCGGCTCTCTGGGCTCGGTTCCTTGAGCTTCACATACCGACCACGCCGACTTTGGACTTCGGCGTGCAGTCAGCACAGCCCGCCAATGCTGCCAGTGCATCTTTCAGTGCCGAAGCAGCAAGTTCAGAATCACCGGCCAGCGCCGCGGGCTGGACCTCGGCCACGGCGTAGCCCTCCTCAGCCCATTTTACCGATGGCCATGGCACGCCGTCAACAATGGCTAGAGAGTCTGCTGTTTCTGGACAGATCACAATCAGTCCTGGTCCATGGCCCTGGCGCGACAACGGCGGTAGCAGGGCGATGCTGGGGCGCATGGACTGCAGCCGAGGGGCTGGCAGCGGCGGTGCGGGCTTGGTCGACGAAATGAACATGGCGGGCGGTAGGGCAATCTGGCGTTGAACAAGTTGAAGTCGGAGAGCGGCACAATCAAATAGAAAGACGTAAGCGATGAAGCGGAACAAAAGGAAACAGCTATGGCAGCACTATTGGCTAGTCGGCCGGATCTGACCCGGCGCACGAGATAACGTGGCGTGGTGCAGAAAGCGGCTAATAACACAGTGGGTGATTATCTACGTGTTAGCGTACAGTAGTCGTTTAGCAAAATGCCCCACGATGCTATCTTTATACTGGCAGAAGACGCAGGCCTCACGATTTAGCACGGATTGATACGTTTAATACCGTATATTTCTTCTACAAACTATTATTAGCCCTATGCATACAGATAACCGCGTGGGCTTACATATTATCCTTTTATTTAATTTGCTAATATATTTATGATTTATTCGTGCTTTTATTTATCGTCCTCTTATTGTGCTACCTAAAACGGTTATCAAACTCGCAAAACCAAACGCGACAACTACACAGATGTATTGTCATACTTAAGTTACCTTTATGTACTCTTGCCAATGGTAATACCATTTGGCAGCTCCAGTCCGATCGGCAGACCTCTGACAAACTTCTTGTCAAAGGAGACACCACGCTTAGTTGCTAGGACCTCCTCGATATCCATATACATATCATAGCTGAACAAAAGGAGTAACGTTAGATCAAATAACGAAGAGAACAATCGGGGAGAGGAACTTACGCATTCATTTCTTCGATGGTCAACTTCTGTGACTCGTTCTCAACCTTGTAGGTCGCCGTGCCGGTATTGTTGGAAAAGCCTGTTGCTGGGTTAGTGACGCAGAAAGAACGACAAAGGACAGGCACCATCACCCACCGATTCGCTCGTTGATGTTGTAGGCAGCGCGGGCGGCCGCCGACTGCACGCGGGAGACGCGCGGCAGCCGTACGTCACTGTAAACGTCAAGGGTCTCGGCGATGTCGCCGCTGAAGTATGCCTTGCTAAATAGGATGCCGAGGGCCGCGGCGTCTTCAATGGCCATACAGGCGCCCTGGCTCTGGTGTGGCATCATCTGTCTCAGGTGTTAGAGGTATGATAGTTGTGAGTCGGGGCGCTTTCACGCTATTCGTTCTCCGTCACTCACCGGATGACCGGCATCGCCAACAAGACTGACCATGCTTTTGGCCAGGTATGGATATGGCGAGCTGCTCTGTTAGTTACTCATCGCACGAGAAAAATCACAGAAGACATCCTTTGAGATGAGAACGTACTGCACCCACAGCCGCCAGGGCTGGATGTCCTCGCCAATGGCTAGGTGCGCCTTGACCTGCGGGTCGAGGCCCGGATACGGTGCCAGCAGCTCCGTCACAGGCCTGTCCTCGGCGCCCCAGGTCTGTGTCGTGTAGTCACCGACAGCACGCGGGAAGAAGCAGTAGTACGACAGCAGCTTGCCGCCGTTGCAGGGCGACAGCACAATCTTGTCCCACTTGCCCTCCTGCCCGCCCCAGTACTCGAGCGCGTCGTTCTGTGCGTAGTTGACGAGCCCCAGGCGCACAGCGTCCTCCGTGCGCACGTTGGCGTGTAGGCAGCTTTGCTCGGACGCCGTCTTCTGCGGGTGGATGCCAACGGCGCCGCGCACTACCGAACCGATACCGTCGACGCCGACGACGAGATCGTGCTGAGCCGTCGTTCCGTTGGTGAACGTGATGGTGCCGGTGGCGAGGTCGACATTTTGGCACTGACCGAAGGTTAGCGGCTGTATCACAATCTCGTCTCACTTCAACATGGTCGTCTTACCGCATGGTGCACAAGCAAGGTGGCCGGCGTGCCGTCGCCTGCATCCTGCAGCGCGCATTCCTTGAGCATCGCGTGCATGTACTGCCGGTGGAACATGTTGTACACGTGTCCCCAGCGCTGCTCGTAGTCTTCGAGGTCGTAGACGCTTACGGCTGCGCCCGTCGTCCAGTCGTGGTTGATAAGCTTGCGCAGTATGACGGGATCGCCCTTCGCGACGTCGACCTGCCATTCGTGGAGCCATCGTGTGCCATTGGCCGCGCACGACACCGAAGCGCCCACCTCGCCGGCAAAATCAGCCCGTTCATAGATGGTGACATCGTGGCCGGCCCGGCGTAGCGAAATGGCCACGGACATGCCACCGATTCCGCCGCCAACGACGCCAACGCTGAGACGACGCCAGCCTGATGTTTCTTGGGAGCCCATGGTTGCTGCATACTATTTTGGATTTCTGCTTTTGTTTCCCACCAAGAGCCTACGCTGCTGGCGCTTGTCTTATCTATGCATTTTATTTCTACAGTCCAGCGACTGTCGGCCAGCTCGGCCAGCTTCGGTGTGTCTTTTTACTTACGCGGGATTCATTTCGCCGACCGCAGTTGACGGAATAAGAGCCACAAAGACCAAAGAACAGTAAATCCTTATCGCGGGCCGTTGTCATTGGTCGCCCAGGCCCGCCGCTGCACACGACCCGGGCCGAGATCCGACCGCTGTAACTCGTTATCACCGTCTACCCATCAGGCAAACCACCTCGTCTCGTGTGTTCTGTTGACAATTCCATGCACATCACGCTCAAACTACCACTCGCCAACACTTTTACGCATACACGTCGACGACATGCCGGACATCGCCTCGCCGGTGGTCGACGCGACTGGCAAAACCCGGCTGCGGGCGGCACTTGAGAGGGCAAAGCGGCGCGAGGGACCTTGCGTCGGGCAGTGGCTTGAGTTTCCAGGATACTCGCTGGCGAAGACGGTGGCTCCATTAGGGGCGGATGTGTGTTTTTTTACTCCAGTAACATTCCTCTCCATAATATGTCTCTCTCTTCTGACAGCGCACGCAGTGGGTCCTCATCGACGCCGAGCACGGCAATATCGATGACAGCGCCATGTATCTACAGGTGGCCGCCGTGGCAACGTCGGGCGTGTCGCCAATCGTGCGCATCCCGGCCTCGGAGCCGTGGATGATCAAGCGGGCGCTGGACTGCGGCGCACATGCGATAATGGTGCCTATGTGTGAGACCGCGGTGAGTAGGGCACTGGTCGATGGTTTTTGCCTTTTTTGTTATTTTTTCCCAATCATCTGACTCCCCCAGAAACAAGCACAAGCCATCGTCAACGCCAGCAAGTACCCGTCCGCCGCCTGGTCTACGGGCGTGCGCGGCGCCGGCACATTCTGCGCCAACGTCGCCTTCAACCAGTCCAGTCGTGACTACCTGTTGCGTGCCAACGACAACGTGCTCGTTTGCGTGCAGATCGAAAACCGGCGTGCCGTCGAGAACGTCGAGGCCATCGCTGCTGTTGACGGTATCGACATGCTCTTCATCGGGCCCAACGACCTAGCGTCGTCCATGGGTTACGTAGCATTTGACCACGCGTCCATCCCCGAAGTGCAAGAAGCGTCAGCACGTATTCTACAGGCCGGACTTGCTGCCGGCAAGTTCGTCGGCCACTTTGCGCTGAGCGCCGAGGCTGCAGCCGCCAAGTACAAGCAGGGGTTCGAGTTTGTCAACTGCGGCGCCGATATCGTGGCCGTGACGTCGTGGATGACCACAGAGATGGCCAAGCTGCAGAGCTTGATGGCAGAAGAGAGTGCTCTTCTAAGCGAGGCGCCAAAACCAAACGGACATAGCTACAACTGATTAACGTAAGATACGTTGTGTATCCGCGGCTAGTATATGTAAAATGTGGTACAAGACACGACAGTTAAATGACATTGATGTTGCAACACTCAGCCATGACAAAAGACCGTTCACAACCAGAACGCCTTGACATGGCATGTTCATTTACAAGGTGAGGTCGTAAACTGTCTCCAGCATCGGCGCGGAGCCCGGTCCGAAAAGCATACATGCCGACCGCCGAGCCACTAGCGTCTGCTAAGAAACGAACGCAACACGCTATCAATGTCAAATGCATGTAATTGTAAGCTAAACTTTTATTCACAACCATCTTCGAGTCATGCTCCGCGTGGGGCAATCCACACGCATCCCACGAACTGACACCTACGCCCCATGTCCGTGCTTCCCACATCGAACCGTGCCGTCGTCTGGGACGGTGCCAAGACGCTTGCCATCCAGCAGCGGCCCGTGCGGGCTCCGGCCGCCGGCGAGGTCCTGGTCGAGGTCGTAGCGACTGGCATCTGTGGCTCGGACTGCCACGCGTGGGCAAGCGAGCATCTGTCACGGCCACTGGTCCTGGGCCACGAGTCGTCGGGTGTCGTGCGGCAGGTCGGCACAGATGTTCGCGACCGGCACGCCGGCCAGCGCGTCGCCATCGAGCCGGGTGAGGCCTGCATGCAGTGCGAGTTTTGCCTCCAGGGCAGCCCCAACATATGCGCCAACCTGCGGTACTGCGGCCTCGACCCCGTTGACGGCACGCTCTGTCAGTACTACACGTGCCGCGCGTCCAGAACCGTGCCAATCCCGGATGGCGTGTCGTGGGATGAGGCCGGTGCCATCCAGCCTCTGGCCATTGCTGTGCAGCTGGCACGGCGCGCGGTGCTGAGCATCCATCAGACGATAGCTATTTTGTAAGTTTTGCGAGCGATTGTGTGCTGCTCTCTTCAAATGTGCTTATCCGCCTATGCTAGCCATGTACAACCGCTAACACTGCCAGCGGCTGTGGCCCCCTTGGACTGCTTGTGCTGGCTGTGGCCCGGGCCCACGGCGTCCGAAAGATCGTCATGTTCGATATCGACCGGTCGCGCGCCGCGTTTGCGAAAGAATACGGTGCCGACGCCGCCGTCACCATGGACGCCTATACGGGTACACAGGACGACTCTCTTGCCTACGCAGAGGCATACGCTGCCCAAATCCAAGCCGAGCATGGAATCCGCTACGGCTTCGACATTGTGATCGAGGCCACCGGCGCTTCCATCTGTGTGCAACTAGGCCTCGCCATGCTCAAGCACGGTGGCATGCTGATTCAGGCGGGCCTGGGCCGGCCGCTCACGGCGGTGCCTCTGTTTTTGCTGACGGCCCGGGAGCTGACTATCAAGGGTGGGTTCGTATCGTCGTAGAGGGCCTCTTGTTGTTCAATGATTGCTAACTGCTGCTAGGCACCGTCCGCTACACGCCCGGCTGCTTCGAAGACGCCATCGGGCTGCTTGCCGCGAAGCGTATCGACCTCGCGCCGCTGATCACGGCCACCTACCCAATGACGGTGGCAGCAGCCGCGTTCGAAGCGCAGCAGGCACGGAAGCACATCAAAATTGTCATCAAGAACCAGGAGTAGGTGGGCTTCTGGGTGGGCATCGTGTTGCGAACATGGCCCCCACGGGGCCTCATCAACAGGCCAGGACAACACAGCCGACCCCTCAACGGGTACGGAGGATATATTACGCGACCGACGCAAGGCGGCGGTGCTGGTGTGGCTGAAAGGCAATCACCTTTTAGGACACAGGACAAGGGACGAATCATATGACAAGACTATTATATGATGGAACTGACTAATTAGAAGCAAGGATAAACTTTATACGAGAATGAAGTAAGAAGTATAAAGCTATATAAAGTACGATAGATATATAAGACTGAGGCTTCCTCCTCACTAGATAGATAGAAGACTCAGTCGTTACCGATTATCTAAAATACAAACCGCATCTACCCAACCTGTATTCCTGTGCCCTAATTGCATGCAGTCAGGACACATCTGGCTTTGTACCGACAGCACATCCGTCATCTGGTGTGCCCGAGGCAAGGCCGCCACGACGTCACAGTGGGCCTTTCTCCAGCTCCACAAGCTACTAGGTTACACCTTCTCATCGTTCTCACTAAGAACAAGCCCCTCCTCTAGACTGATCACCTAGCAGAGATTCTCCCCTGGGAAGTGTCTTTGTAACACATTGCCAATTTTTCTTGGTGCCAGGATATTGTGCATGCTAGCAGATAAGGTTGTTTGATGTTATCTAAAGCCACTTGAATATTGAGATACTATACCGTACTTGTGGCATCAATTCGTACCCCACGAGAAGTACGGCGTCGTGTCGCAGCCGTCGAGTATATCCGGCCAGGCCACGTCCTGCCACAGCCTGTCGTCCGTGTCCTCGACTGCCTCACCGTCGTTATACTCAGCGAATGACCGCTTCTGCGTGGTCGCCCAGTATGGATCGCGTACGGCCGAATCTGTAGCACCGTTATTCGACTGTTCTGCGGAAACCATGTCTGCACTGGCCGCTGGCCGCGAGAACTCAGCAAGAAGGTGCTCGATGATGGCGCGCCCGCGCGTGGCTCCCGACCAGCGCAGCTCCAGGTCTCTGAGATAGCGGATGCACGTCTCGGCGTCGGTGATGGTGCGTCGGTCGGGTGGTTTTTTGGACAGGCGTAGTCTGGGCAGCGAGTAGAGTCAGCAAGGGCCGCAGTGCACCGTTTTTAGTACTGCCACTCACAGTGCTACGCCCGACAGCGTCAGGCTGTGGCCGCAGATGGCAAGGTAGTGTGACGGGGGCACTAAATCCCGGGCCAGCTCGGCCGCATTAATGCAGCTCCGTGCCGCGTTGATGCACTGCGCGGTTGTATCATCCATGCCGGCCTGAGACTGCGTCGTACTACTACTGCCACGCGCCCGCTGTGGATCGTGCGCGAGGCTCCGGTACAGGCTCAGTAGTGCACCCGCGTGGACCATGAAGACGATGACGCACATAACGAGCCCGGCCTCGCCGCCGGCGCGCTGCTCGGCGGGGGCATTGGCCGAAAAGCGCACTGCGTCGGGCAGTGCATCAAGCCACTGACGCAAGGCGCGGTCAAGGGCAGAGGCGCGCGAAAGGTACCGGGTACGCGCGCGGGGGTTGCCCGAGGACAGGCGGCGAAGGCGCAGCGACTGGCTCTGCTGATGGATCTGGGCGGCGATACCGCAGAGGCGCACAAAGGCGAGGAAACCGGTGAAGGGAGACTGCCTACTACTGCTTGAGCTGATGTGGCCGTGGCCGTCCGGATGGTCGTGGCTGCGTGTGGACGATAAGCAATAGCGCTCAAGGTCCTCGTCACCCAGGTCGAGGGGTAGTTCGCAACAGCAGTCCTTCTCGTCGACGGCCATGGGCCGCCCGAGGCAGATGGAGACGATACTGTAAGTCAGTTATGAGAAAGAGATACGGCAGAGAGAGAACAGCAAAACGCACCGCTCTAGACAAAAGACACTCCACCAGATCCGTCGCGCGACATGCAGGCGCAGGATCTCCGCGGGCTGCATGCTGCCACCGCGAAGGGACGGGGTCATCTTGAAAAAGACAAGGTTAGCACTGAACCGGACGAGCATCGTTTCCGTAATTTACAGCAGGACATAACGTACAAGCCGACCGTTAACGTGCAGGCCAATGTCCATGGACGCCCGCACGGCCTGTCCTGCGAGACTCCAGCTCTGCGACAGCGTGTTCCAGCTGGCCGTGCACATGGCCAGTAGGCCCAGGCACTGCACACGCTCGAGAGATGCCTGGCCGGTGGATGCGTACTGAAGCAACAGAGCCTTCTCGTAGTAGTCCATGCCAGGGAACCCGCGCTCGGGGCTGCCAGAGCTGATGGGCAGCAGGCCCGAGGCGCAGGCGCAGACGGCGTAGAAGACCATCAAGAAGTCTCTGTCGAGGGCCGTTGTGGAACCCGTGTTTGACGATGCCCGCAGCATCTTGCCGTAGCTGCGCATAAAATGCGGCTTGAACAGGATCGGAAACGTGTAGTGCAGCTTGTCAAAGTACAGGTTAACGAGCAGGTCCGAGACATACTGCGGTGGACGCGCCAGCTGCTCTGGCTTCGGCAAGAAGGGTAGCTCGGGCCACGTGCGGCCGCGCACAAATAACGGTAGCTCTACGTCGTTGTTGTTGTCGCCGCCGCCGTCGTCGTCTTGTTGTGGCGTGTCCTCGGCGGCGCGTGGAAGACTGTCCGTGCTGATCATCGTCCCCGCCGCCGTCGTCCCCGTTCGTGGGTTTGAACCAGGCGTCTGGATGTGGTGCGTTCGACTGCTTGGCGACATGCTCTTGGCGGCGTCGATGAGCATTTTGTTGGTGGCACCCCCGACGAATCTGGGGAAAGTCAACGTGTCAGTGCTTATTTAATCGGTATGCCAGGGCAAGATATGCTTGCATGGACGACCTACCTAAGACGACCATACGAGTCCGTCACAAGGGATGACGCTGCCTGGTCAGTTGTGCCGTCACCTTCATACGAGGTGTCCCCCTGTTCTGTCGAGGGGTTGCCATAAAAAACACCTTCATCGTCGGCACTGTCGTTGTCCTCGTCAGACCCATTCAACTCGTCCGCGTCGGTCTCGTTGCCGTCGTCGGGTAGGTTTTCCGCCGATGCCTGCTGGAGGTCCGATGTCTGCGCGGCCGAAAGCAGATGGCCTATCTGATCGAGGTGGCGCGTGTCGTGGTCGGTGGCGGCCCGGTGTGGACTCCATACCCTGCTCGTTCCCGCCGCCGGATGGGAAGCGTGGTCGGAATTTCCGGCAACGCCGCTTGCATGTAGCTCTCTGTGTCTCTCCAGAGCATCAGTGGCCCTCTCCATATGCGACGCTGCCGCTTCCAGCTTCTGGCACATGGCCTCCATCTGCTGGATGCGCGCCTCCAGCGACGCCGCGTAGTACCGGCTGGCCGACGCGTGGTCCTTGGCCTCGGGGAATTCGCACGCCTGGCCGCGCGCACTGCAGTTGTGGCACGGCTGCTTGCCGTCGCACTTCACCTTGCGCCGCCGGCACGGCTGGCATGCCTGCCAGGCGCGGCCGACGCTGCTGCCATCGGCGGGCAGCTTCTTTTCGGGTTCGGCCGTAGCTGCGGCGTCGCCTCCGCTCGGCGTGTCGAGGAGCTCTGACATCATGTCTTGTTGTTCTATGACTCAATCCGGGTAAGGGATAGGCAGGTGGTAATGACAACAGGGTTGCGCTGTCATTGTCACAGAATTGACGTTGATGTTTTGACGTACGCGCGACGATCCTTTTACTTTTGGTTCGTCGTGGAGGCTAGCCCGTGTGCGATGGCCCATAGATAAGGGAAAGCGACTAATTATTTTAGTCCACGGCAGTATGCTGGCGATAAGATACGTTGAGGCTGTCAGACTTGGTCTAGAACGAGTATGGAAGAAGGCCATATACGACGACAGAGCGCGCACGATTAATGAGTCCAATTTTTTTAATTTTTTTTTGTTGCCGATTTCTAAAAACTATTGAATTGGGGTGCAACGCCCCGGCCCTCCCATCTCACCATCACGAAGATCAAACCCAAAGGTAGGACTCGAACGGCAGTCGGGAAGGTCGGGCATTTCCTACACCGCATTCAGATAGCAGCAGGGCGCTTGAACGTTAGGAAGGAAAACTCGTCTCTCTCTCTCTCACTCTTACTCTTCTCGAGGTCCGCGGAGCGGCCCTCGTGTTTACGTAATACCTTTCTCGTGTAATATCTCCCGCCAGTTATAATCGTGTCGTTGCTGTTAGTATCCGATGGGTGTTCTCGTGTTTTTTCGTTCGTTATTCTTATTCTTCCTTTTCGTTATTGTCCCCTTTTTCTCTCTCTCCTTTCTTTTTTTCTCTTTTCCCAAGTTTAAAACTACCCCTATCCGCCTTATAATCTCCCAGGGTCCGCACCAAGCGCAGCTTATTAACTTTCCCTTTTGATAGTGTCGGGGCGCGCCTAGCGTACCGAACCGCCACCGAGCGGCTGACTAAGATAATGGCAGACTTCTGATCAGAAGGCTGTAAACAGGAAAGAATAAGAAGGAAAAATAAAAAGTTATACCAACTAGGTACAACCTACATTTTCCCGACTTAATATAATCACTAACCCCTATTAAATATATTAATTATTATTTAGCTATTACACCTTCTCATCGTTCCCATTAAGAACAAGCCCTCCACTAGCCTGGTCACCTAGCAGAGATCCTCTCCCCTGGGAAGTGTCTTTATAACACCACGGGATTACATTAACGGGTGTGTACCACTATTTTATTATTCTAGTTTAAATGGCACCAAAATGCGATGCGCAGATACTTGTAATGTTTGCTCATCCGATCAGCGCTCATTCGTCTAAGCGATCTACTAGTAGAGAAGTTGAATACTTTCCTAGCGATATCCCCGAACAACGACAACTTGAACGGCAATGTTTCCGGTCGGTTACCACAAATATCTATAGGCCGGATTGTCCTCTCCCAACTCGGCAATCTCCTCCTCTGACAGGCCGTCGATGGCGTGGTCTTTTTCGCCTGCATCCCGGCGACGGTTAACCTCCCGAAGCCACAGGCCCATGCCGAGATGGAGAATTAGGGTCATGGTGGCCATGGCCAGCGAGACGCTGTGGCCGAGGGTGTAGTCAGGGGCGTCGGAGGTGCGGTACATCTGGTGGGTATCATCTGTCAGCTCAACACTCAGTAGGGATATAGCGGGCCGCTGCTGTGCCACTCACAAAAGGCGTCGAAATGCCAGAGATGTTGGCAATGGTGGTCTGGATGCCGGTGGCGGTGGCACGCTTGCCGTAGCGCGGGTTGTTGCCCGGCAGCCAGGCCAGCGGCACGCCAACAATGACATAGAAGCCGGCGGCGACGAGGAAGCAGCCTAGGTACTTGACGCCGCCGCTGACGTGGCTGACCAGGATGGCGTAACCGACAACGGTGACGAGGCCGACACCGACAATGTAGGGCATGCGACGCTGGTGGCGGTCGGACAGGTAGGCTGTGGCGAGGTAGACAATGGCGCCCAGGGCGTAGCAGGGCACGGTCAGGCACTGGATCTGGGCCGTGGTCCAGTGGCCGAGGCTCTTGATGATGGTGGGCAGAAAGGTCGAGTAGCCGTACAGCACCACGTTGGAGCCGAACTGGGCCACGGCAAAAACCCAGACCTTCCAGTCGAGGAAGCCGGCCCGCACGTCGCGCCGGTGCACCGCCTCGGCACTGGCCGTGTAGCCGGTCTGGCGGGCCAGCCGCTGCTGCAGCATGGCGCGCTCGCGGGGCGTCAGGTAGCGGGCGCTGGCCGGGCTGTCTGCCAGCCACCACCAGATGAGCACGCCCAGGACGGCGGTGGGGATGCCCTCGAGGATCATGATCCAACGCCAGGCGTGCTGGCCGGCGGTGCCGTCCATGAAGCCGATGCCGTATGCCAGCAGGCCGCCGAACGAGCCGGCAATGGCCGAGGACACAAAGAGGTAGCCGATGCGCAGCGCCAGCTCGCGCTTGGTATAGAAAAATGTCAGGTACATGGTCAGGCCCGGGAACATGCCGCCCTCAAAGGCCCCCAGAAGCAGCCGGCAGGCTACCAGTCCGCCAAAGCTCTGCACAACGCCCGTCATCGTGGCCACGACGCCCCAGGAAAAGGTGATAAAGGCGAGCCAGCACGACGGTCCCACGCGCCGGATGACCAGGTTCGACGGGATGTCGGCCAGCACGTACGTGACCGAGAGGATCGAGACCGCCAGCTGGTACTGGTTGCCGTGCATGTGCAGGTCCTTTTCCAGCCCGTACAGGCGCGCGTTGCCAATGTTGACGCGGTCCAGGAAGCTGAGCAGGTACATGAGCATGATCGGCGGGATGATCCAGCGGTCCAGCTTCCGCAGCAGCCGTGTCTCCTCGGCCGCGTCGTAGACGAGCTCCTCCGCGCTCTCATCACAGGGCCCACGGGCCTCGAGGCTGCCCAACGCAGTCTGTTTTTCGCCCATACTTACGTTAGACGAGAGAGAGAGAGAGAGAGAGAGAGAGAGAGAGAGAGAGAGAGGGTCAGGTGAGGTCGGGCTGCTCTCGCCGGCGCTGCCACGATTTAAAGAAATCACCGGGCACACCGACAAGGTGCTCCAGATGGAACGCGTATAACGCCATGCAAGCGAAGATGAGGATGAGGTCCATACCTGGCATCTTGTGGCTCAAAAACGCCACATTAGTACATTTGTGCCACGTTGTCGCCGTGTCGTGCGAGATTCCATATAGATCCGGCTGCGGGGCATTTGCAAGGTGCCGAACATATTTCTATCCGACTCATCCTACGTCTGTATCCTGTCGCTAATCATTCGGCGGTATGCCGGGTATTTCAGAATGTTAAAAAAGGAGTTGATAAAAACACGTCTCGATAGATAACACCGTAGTAGAGAACCTATAATTCGGTCCGGAGTAAACTGGATTAACTGAGAGTCAACCCACCCAATTTTAGGGGTCCCGAGGATTCCACACTCGTACAGAGTATTCTCAACGGAAACCTCCGAGCGTGAGCTCGTGGCGATGGCGTGCGAAGAAGTCGCGCAAATTCTAGCCAAAGCTTATTTACGCTGCACGTGGGTAACTCTACTTGTGCCATCCGTTCAAGGATGGCGCAATCGTCGTCTATTACATCTGCTGCCACGCCCGCCGAAAGAGCCTGCTCGTATAGAGATGGACACGTACTCCTGTTGATAGGATTAGGCATCTTGTAAACACAATCATATTCCTCCTCTCACAAAGCTGTTTCCTTCACGTAGGGCTCGTCCTCCTTATACACGGCATACTTGTACTGGCTCCCCACATGATCCGCGCGGAGGCCGCTCTGTCCCTTTCCGTAAATCTTCTCGCGCGCCGTCAACGGCTCGGCGTCGGGCGCTGGCAGCTCGGGGTAGAGGTCGCGGCGGCGCAGTTCGGGTACCAATAGATCGACAATGTCCTCAAAGCTGCCCGGCGTAATGACATAGCCCAGGTTGAAGCCGTCAATGTCGGCCTCGCGAATCCAGCGCTCGAGCTCGTCCGCCACCGTCTGCGGGCTGCCCACCGCCACGGGCCCGAGGCCGCCGATACAGGCCTGCTCGGCAATCACGCGCGGCGTCCACTTGGGTACCTTTTGGCTCGTTGTCGTCAAGGAGCTGAGAAGGCTGGTCACCTTGTGCGCCGTCTGCGAATCCGCCTCGGTGATTTCTTGGTCCAGCGGCAGCGTCGAGATGTCGATGCCCGTCCAGCCACTGAACAACACCAGCCCGCCCACTACGGACGCATACCGCCGGAACTCGGCATGCTTCTCCTCCGCCTCGGCATCCGTGCGGCCCAGGATAGGCGTGAACGTGGCAAAGAACTTGATCGACCGCGGGTCCCGCCCCTGCTCCGCCGCCTGCCGCCGGATCGCGTCCACCTTGGGCCGCAGCACCTCGGGCGCATGCGCCGACACAAACACCGCCTCCGCGTGCGTCGCCGCAAACGCCGACCCGGCCACCGACGTGCCGGCTTGGAACAGGAAAGGCGTCCGCTGCGGAGACGGGTCGACAATGTGCTTGGAGCTCAGGTGGAAAAACTGTCCATTGTGGTTGATCGTGCGAACCTTGTCGGGGTCCGCGTAGCTGTCGTTTTCCGGATCGGGCGCCACGGCATCGTCGGCCCATGAGCCCTCCCATAGTCTGTTGATCGGTCAGAGGAGAGAAACTTTCACAAAAAAACGAGCGCTGTGCTTACTTGTACGTCACACGCAAATACTCGTCCGCCTGCTTGTACCGCAAATCATGCTCGATCGGGGCGTCCAGCCCGATGGCCTTGAAGGCGGCCTTCTTCCATGAAGTCACAATGTTCCACGCAATGCGGCCGTTGGTGAGGTGATCTAGTGTGGAAAAGCGCTTGGCCAGCAGAAAGGGTGGCTCAAACGAGGTCGACGCCGTGATGCCAAAAGCAAGGTGTTTGGTCACAGCTGCCATGGCGCTAATGGGCTGGTCCTCCTGTCAGTGCATGTTGCTAAACGAACCAGGCCTCCTCACGACAACTTACAATAGTTGGGTCTGTCAATGGCCATTGCGCTGCCCGGCGGATGCAGTTGTCCAGGCTTCCCTCGTACGTGTCGTAACCCCCGTAAGAATCCGCCAGGAAAAGCGCATTGATGCCGCCACGCTCCAGCGTCTTGGCCAGGTCGATCCAGTACTCGAGCTTTCGCTTTGTCGCCGACTTGTCTTTCGGGTTCTGTTCATCTCGTCAATCGATTTGCCAGGCACATGGTTAGAGGGGGGGCGGCGGCGGCTCACCTTCCACTGGCCTGGTGACAAATGTCCGACTGTCGACATGTCAAACGCGTTGAGAAGAATCTGTGTCTTGCCATTGCCTAGATCATGCCCAGTGCCGGCACTGGCTGTGTTCGGAGTCCCCTTTGTATCGGCCATACTGTCTGCAGTGTGCAAGAATAATCTTTCGTCTTTGGCGTTTGGTGCTCTTGCCGGGTGCGTCTGCAGTGTGCAAAAATAATCTGTCGTCTTTGGCGTTTGGTGCTTTCGCCGGGTGGGGCTTATTTATAAGTTCTATGGGCTTGAAGAAGTGCGCCATCACGACCAATGTCGTGATATTCGGGCCAATGATGCCACATGTATGAAATGATGCTACATGCATGAAATGATGCCACATGTATGATAGCGTCACCAAGTGGAGCTCCAGCGTAGGGCATAATAGTCTTCTTACTACTCAAATAGTATACTTGATCGATTATTTATTATCTGACATCTACGAATACCGGTCACTATATAATGTCGACTATAGGAGCAATATATAACATTCTATTCTCGCGAGAATCATTCTATATCTTTCTTACATTGTTATGATTTATTTGGTCCATGACTTGCTGCAACCACCATTTGTGCATACGTGTATCGTCTGTCAACTCGGCATGAAAGCTGGTTCCTAGAATATTGCCCTGTTGCACCGCAATGATATCTTCACGGCTTGAAACAGAGCAAGAAGTATCTGCAGATGCCGGTCGACGTGATTGTTTTGGCAATGCAGCGAGGACGTGAACATCGTTCTCTTGCCGGATTTCGGAGCCGCCGGTGCCGTCATCCCCCTTTGAACCCAAAGGCAACAGAGCTTCCACTACTGGTGCACGGATAAACACACCAGGAAACGGCGTGGCATTCGTTTCTGACTCCAGTGCCGGCATATGTATGTCGGCGACGAAGCTGTGCTTCTGGCTGCCAAAGTGATTGCGGTGCACACGTATGTCCAACCCACCAACGAGTTCTTGTCCGCCTGATTTTGCACCTGTGACTTCCTTGGAGAGGAAAATCAACCCGGCACAGGTACCCCATGTGGGCTTCTTTTGGATACTGGGTTGACGGTTGTTAGTGTTAACGAACGGCGGAGACTTCAACCATGATACGGGACGCACCGGACAAAGTCTCTCAACGGCTCCATCAAGCCCGACCGCTCCGCAATGAGCGCCATGGTTGTGCTTTCCCCTCCTGGAATCACGAGCGCATCGCACTGGTCAAGTTCGACCGGTGTGCGGACCGTAACAGCACTGATAATCTCTTCTGATGCTCCAGAGCTGGCAAGTTCGGCCCCTGCCTTGTCTAGCATGGCAACATGTTCAGCGAAGCCACCTTGTAGGGCAAGAACGCCGACAGTGATCGCCATCTTCAAAGATGGTTTTGCTTCGAAGAGCTCGGGAGACTTGAACTTGTGGTAGTTTTGTAGAGCTCGTTGTGTTTTATTATTGCGCAATCTGTCCATTTATTTAAAAAAAAAAATTTTGCAGAGAGAATTCACCGACGTGTCCAGCCCCGCCTCTGCTCACATTTCAAGTACAATAAAAATACGCACTGCAAGTGACTCACATACATAGAGACGGCCGATATTCGGTCTCTTATGCTGACGTACTAGGCAAGTACCAAGTGTCCTTGGACCGGCCAAGCCAACCAGAGGGCAGCTGTCAGTGAGGTATTTGGCCTGTCCAATCGCAGTGCAGAAAATTGCAAAGTCTGTTGCTAGATCGGTATTAGCCCGGCGAAAGTCGGAACTCGGGCGAGGGGCATGAGAAAGGGGCAGAGGGAAAGGAAACGAGTCAAAAAATCATCACGAACTCCATCACAAACATCACAAACTTCAGCCTCGTCTTCACCTTCAATCCAGCCTGATACGCACACTCTGCCACTGCCAGAAACAAGCGCATCACCTGCACGTAGCCAATCCTGACTCGCAGAACAGACCCAGCCATGGCGTCCACCAATGAGAGCTCTGCCTTGAAAAGTTCCGGCAACGTTCCCGGCAAAATAGCGCCAAATGGCGCCACTGCCACCACGACCACCAGTTTCACTGTCAAGGCGGGCCTGGCTCAAATGCTCAAGGGTGGTGTGATTAGTAAGAAGAATCCCGTCCCTAGGCCTTTCTGGCGAGCCCCTTGTTGACGCTTTGATAGTGGACGTAACCAATGCGGAGCAGGCTCGCATCGCAGAAGAGGCAGGCGCGTGTGCCGTCATGGCACTGGAGCGCGTGCCAGCCGACATCCGGGCAACTGGCGGCGTGGCGCGCATGAGCGACCCTGGTATGATCAAGGCCATCCAGGCAGCCGTGACGATCCCTGTGATGGCCAAGGCGCGCATCGGCCACTTTGTAGAGTGTCAGATCCTCGAGTCTCTGGGCGTCGACTATATTGACGAGAGCGAGGTGCTGACACCGGCCGACGACGCGTTCCACGTCGAGAAGGATGCATTCTCTGTGCCTTTTGTCTGTGGCTGCCGCAACCTGGGCGAAGCACTGCGCCGTGTCGCCGAGGGCGCTGCTATGCTTCGCACTAAGGGCGAGGCAGGCACGGGCGATGTCGTCGAGGCTGTCAAGCACGTGCGTGCGGTCCGTGCCGACATCACTGCGGCACAGGCCGTGCTGAAGCAATCGGGCGACAACGGCATTCGCGCACTCGCCCGCCAGCTTGAGTGCGATGCTGTTCTGCTTCGCCAGACTGCCGAGCTTGGACGTTTGCCTGTGGTCAATTTTGCTGCTGGCGGTATTGCCACTCCTGCCGACGCTGCGCTCATGATGCAGCTCGGTTGCGATGGCGTCTTTGTTGGCAGCGGTATTTTCAAGTCGGGCAACGCCGCTCAGCGTGCCAAGGCCATCGTGCGTGCTACCACCCATTTCCGTGATGCTCAGGTTCTCGCCGAGTGCAGCGAGGGTCTGGGTGAGGCCATGGTTGGTATTAGCGTTCGCAGCCTCCAGAAGGAGGACAAGCTGGCAGGCCGTGGTTGGTAGGGCTCTAAAAGTGGCTAGATTGGTTGAGCCAGACTGCGATGTTACATATTATTTCAAAGTTGGCATGAAAATTAAACTACTTCTAAAGCATTTAAGAGTACAAAATTAAAAGCAGTATATTTATTTAAAAATACGTCATCATTTTGTTAATAAATCAAAATAGAGGGGAGAACAAAAAGCGTTAATCTGTTTGAGAACTATATTATTGTTGTTCAACCACCCCACACTCACCGGTAGAAACAGAAGTGGAATAAGCCAGTCCGTTTGACTCTCGTCGTGTTCTGGGCCATTTCTGATTCGGCACATCTTTACTGCAAAGTGCGGTTCGTTTGCGGGGTTGGGCCTCGTTTGCGGGGTTGGTCCGATTCGTATTAGAGCCATATACTCCGCGCTTTCACACTCGTTCTGCTGACTGCGTAAGTCTTACCGATTCTTCACACCCAGAAGCGACGACCAGCACAATCAACGCCATCGACATTATGAAGACCAAAACGCCGGCTTTTTTCCTGGCGGGAGACTCGACGACTGCGCGACAGGGTGTGGACGGCGGTGGTTGGGGCGACGGCTTCCTTCACATAGCTCGCAAGGGCGGCGCGGTTGGCGAGAATTTTGGTGCCAACGGCGCAACGACCGTCTCGTTTGTCTATTATGGCATTTGGGCGCGGGTCCTGGCAGCAGTCGAGGAGCACCGCGAAACGCACAGCGTCATTGTCACAATTCAGTTTGGCCACAATGATCAGAAGCCATCTGCAAATATCTCTCCGGACCAGTTTGTTGACAACCTGCAACGCCTCGTTGGTGAAGTTCGCCAGGCAGGCGGCACTCCTGTCCTTGTGTCATCACTTTGTCGGCGGAATTGGGGCAGAGATGGACGCCTTAAGCGAGACCTCCTCGATGTTGTCGTGGGCGCCAAACTCGCAGCTCGGCAGGCACGATGCCACTTTGTTGACCTGAATGAAGCATCCATGGAATACAGTGCCTGTATCGGGCCGGACAACGCGCACACGTACGATCTTGTTCCAGGAGACTCCACGCATCTAAACAAACAGGGCAGTGTCGTTTTTGGTGCGCTCATGGCCCAGCTTCTGCAGTGGGCGATTCCTGATCTTGGCGACTACGTCAAACCTGACTCAGACTTGGCGCGTTCGATAAATGAGGGCGTTTATTTCTGGCCTGGTGCGGGAGACGATAGCAAGGATGATGAAGGATGCATCGGTGATGGAATACAGGCATGATCATACTCTAGGAAATGCTGGTCTAGAGTAGACTGCAACTAGGATTTCGGGAAGCTCTCTGTGGATAAAAAACCCTACGCATAATGCTTGAACTACTTTTACCATGAGGTCAAACGGACTCGTTTATGAGTTACTTTGCTAATTTCTTATCATTTTTTTCGCATCCCTATGAAATAAATCACTAGGACTAAATAAAGTGTGAAATTACGTCGTACTCGTTCAATTATTATACAAAACCTCATAGCGAGTTAAAATGCAACGCAACACAGAAATTGGATTCGTTGCCCACGACAATGCAGACCACGATTTGGCTTCTGTGGAAAAGCACCTTACATCCACGAGTTTAACATCTTCAGGCCGTGTTGGAGATGATGGGAGTGCCCAGGGGGCCTTTGGAAACAGTGGAGTCAAGGCATTAGTTGCCGATTCCAACATCACTGTCTTCCGCGTCTGGGAACTGATGAAGCCAATCGGCTCGTAGGCAGCGTATGAAGATATGTTGCACGTTATGTATGCGTTTAACAAGAGCCATTCATCAATCCATACATGAATATTACTATGTACATATCATAAACCCTAAGATCAGCAAACGGGGTTATTTACATTCTGTTCGCTTCAGAAGATTGCCAGGGCGTTTGGCGGACTGGCAACACCGCCCTCGATATTCAAAGGAGAGCTGGCCAAAAAAAATGTCCACCGCTTCGATTTCTCGCAGTGCTCGGCCAGTGTCTCGAGGTCGAATAGTTCTCCAATGGGCATGCCAAACCCTGCTAGCAGAATCCCATGCAGCTTGATATTATTTGGTGCTATTCTGTGTTAGCTGCAAAGTGGGCACGTCGCTGTTATAATCCTGGAAATAAACTTACGCCATGCTTCGAAACTCGGACAGTCGCCACACACGGCGGCAAATTGGTTATCCCACAGCCACTCAGCCATGTCGACCGAGCTGGATACGCCGGGGTACTGCCCAGGGTTTTGGTTGGAGATGAGTTCTTGCTCATCGAACGTCTTGTTCTGACAAGCTTTCACAAATCCTACGAAGTGGGTCAATGTCAGAAGGTATGCAGGCAAATAGAAGAATATTGTAGTAGATGTGGGGTTCCTGACCTGTACGAAGAATCAGGATGTCACCGGGCTGAAAGGTGATACCAGACTCGGCGGCCACGGCCTTGATCTGGTCCAAGCTTATCTCAGATCGAGAAGCGGCGTCGTACCCAGTGATGTTGTGTCGGTCCGCGTAGGATGCAAAGTCAAGCAGCACACCGCGGCCAACAATACCCTGATTGCTCCAAGCTGTTCACCGGATAAAAGAAGCCATTGTCAGTAAACCGAGATTGTCCCATGCCCGTGTCATATGCCTCAAAAACGGTCAGGCTATAGACATCCGTGGATAAATTATTTACCTTCGATGCCAATCGGGGATGCACCGGACTGGATCTGGGCTGCCGAAACACCGTTGTAGAACTGGCCGGTGGAGTAGCCACAGTGCCCAAACCCGTCCCATTGGGAGCTAGTTTGTGTGTTGAAATGGATCTTGTCATCCTGCAGATGTGTCAGTGGGAGAAGTACGGAGTAACCAAAAGCGGAAGTTGCCTCGTAGTGACCTGGACGCATGCTCGTGCCACAGCTGCATCACTCGCTTAGCAGAGTTTGACTTACATGCATATTGTCGCCAATACTGTAGATCTCGTGCACGGGCGATGGTCGAAATCCAGGACGCAGGAAGTTCTGCTTCAGTGGTAGGTCCAGGCGGATGCGGACTCCGCTGCGGACTTGGCGGGCCGCGGCGACAACGCGCTCTGGTGTAAGGTGGTTGAGCGTTCCAAGGCGGTCATCTTTACCCCAAACACCCCAGGCAGCGTGGGGAGGGTATGATGGGTCGAGTGGCAACTGGCGAAATGTAGGCATGGTGGGCAGGTGCGGCAGACTTCCGGTGTCTTGGGCAGTGGTTGGCGTGTCGTCGAGGCGGACAATGGCTCGTATTTCGGGTTTTTGTATTGGCTGGAGCCGATTGCAGTCTTGCCAACAACTTTGCGCGGCTGGGTAGGGGAATGCCCTTGTTTCACTTTCTTATCCTTTTGGCTGGGGACAAAAACTACTCGGTGATGGTGGCACAATCCGCCGTTTAGCCTAATGGACGGACGCAGGAGGCGAACTAAGAGAATTGTGACCTGGGGAATATTGCTAGTATTTTCGCACTACATCGATGATCGTCATCTCTTTGCAGGCAATGGATAATTGATTATCCCCTCACTGATGGACATAAGGGGAATACAGCATTTTGCGGTCGCATGCCGCTGATCCTCCACATAGTAAGGCGTCGCGTGCTGGCGTCTGCGGGGTCGTCTGCTAGTAGCGTCCTCAGTCCTGCGCATCTGATGCATGCACCTGAAGCCCTGTTTGGTAGATTTAACAAGAAGGGTATGTAGTCTCCCGGTTCAGAGGTGAGAAGGGGTATTTACTTATCCGTCTCTGCTCGAAACTAGGAATTATTGACAGGATTTTTATCTTCCCGGGATTTTGAAAGAAACCATAGGACATTGCGGAGTGTTCGCAGCATACGCGGTGCCCTTTGACGGCCGCATGTGACCAACTAGTACGTTGTACGGAGTATAAAAACCAAAAAAGCGGGTTCCCGCATCCACTCCACAAACCTCAGTCCGTGGAGACACGTCAAACGCCATGTAAAAAGCGTCACAATATAAAAGCTTTTCTGCTTCCCCACGGGGGCCGTAAGCAGGGTCTTCTTTTTACATTTCTTGCAGTTTGTTTTTGCGAGTATCAATTCTTGTCCTTTCCCAACAGCACTTTCTCGCATCTTCGAATCACTCGACTCCTATCCCAAGGCTTGAAACAATGGAAGTCAAGCCCGAACAAACTGAAGTCGATCGGCCGGTCACGGCCCACGATGTCGACGAGGCCCCGGTCACAGACAGCGGCGGCCACCTGAACTCGTTTGTCTTTGCTCTTGCTGCATTTGCCGCTCTGGGCAATGTTCTTTACGGGTAAGCGGTCCAGCCAGGAGAAGAAGACGTGCAGAGTCTCGTTGAAACGGCCATCTAACATTATTGGCCAGTTACAACCAAGGTGTCATGGCTGTCATTCTTGATATGCCCGCGTTCCTCGACCAATTTCCTGAAATCGATGCTACAAAGTCCTCCCGCGCCAGCTTTCTCAAGGGCCTCATGACTGCCATTGTCGAGTTTGGTGCCATGTTCGGTTCCCTCTCGTGCGGTTACCTTGCCGACAGATACTCGCGCAAACACACCATTTTCTTTGGCAGCATTGGCTTCATGATTGGTCTCGTTCTTCAGATTGCCGCCCAGGACTATGCCATGTTGGTGGTGAGTACTCTGTCACATTCAGTTTGTCAAGCCTCATTCGTTTCCCACCGCTAACACAACGCAGATTGGCCGTTTCCTTTCCGGCTGGGGCATCGGCGTGTTCTCGATGGTTGCTCCCCTTTACGTCTCCGAGCTTGCGCCCACCCGCTGGCGTGGTGCTCTCCTTGCCATGGCTGGCTGGAGTATTCTTGTTGGCACGGTGAGTTTTTTTTTCTTCTTTTTTTTTTGTAATAAGACATTGGCTGCTAGGTATTTACTGACCATGCTTGGCGCAGTCCATCTCCTTCTGGATCTCATACGGCACGCGGTTCATCAAGTCGTCATGGTGCTTCAGACTGCCTTTCGCCATCCAGCTTATCCCCGCTATCGGCCTTGCTGCCGGAACCTTCCTGTTGCCGTACTCCCCTCGCTGGCTTGCTGCCCAGGACCGTCATGATGAAGGTCTTGCCGTTCTCTGCCGCCTACGTGGCTGCCCCCGCGACCACCCTAATGCCTCCACGATGACTGAGTGGACCGAGATTCTCATTGCCGGTATGGTTCCTCTACGTATTACAACAGTTTTGTGGATACAAGTAAATTAACCAACTCCTCAAAAGTTCAACTCGATCGATGTGCACTTGCCGACAAGCACGGGGGCGTCACGCCTGGCTCGCTGAAGTGGGAGCTGCTGCGTTGGAAGGATCTGTTTTCAACCCGCGCCATGCTTCGCCGTTTTGTCGTCGCCTGTGGCCTCTTCTGGTTCCAGCAGCTGGGTGGCATCGATGCCCTTCTGTACTATGGTCCTTCGTTCTTCGAGAGCTTGAACTACGGCGAGACGGATCAGCTCAACTGGTCGGGTAAGTCAATGCCCAGTTTGTGTTACGGCTTTGCGCAAGTAGGCAGGGCAGAATATATCAAACTAACATATCTAGGTATCATCAACTGTATGAACCTCGCTGGCGGTACGACGACAATCTTCACGACAGATCGCTTTGGCCGCAAGAAGCTGCTTATCGCTGGTGCCATCATCATCACGAGCTGCCACGCCGTTCTGGCCGGTATCATTGGTGCATACTCGTCTGACTGGACCGATCACCAAGATGCTGCAAAGGTATGCTATGTTCCAAGTCTAGTCTGCTCATGTCAATTTCTTTACTAACAACACAGGCTGGTGTCGCCATGCTGGTAATCTTCATGTTCTTCCAGGGTGCCACCTTTGGACCTACGCCCGCTGTTGTCTGTAACGAGATTTTCCCTTACCGCCACCGTGCCCGTGGTGTTGCCTTTGGTATTGCCAATGAATGGCTCGCCAACTTCACGGTCGGCCTCATCTCTCCTCCGCTATTGGCCAAGTCCGCATGGGGCACCTTTGTCTTTTTCGGATCCACCACCTTTCTGTCTCTCTTCTTCGTCATCTTCGTTGTCCCCGAGACCAAGGGCGTCCTGCTGGAGACTATGGATGTCATCTTCAAGGATCGTGTGGCCGATGAGGACGCCAAGATGCGCGCAGCAGTCACATCGGAGCTCCGTGCCGGCCCTGCCGGAACTGAGATCCGGGAAATCGAGTAGAGGTCATCTGGAGAATTAGGTGGGTCTCGTTTGTTGACACCGGGTCGGGCTTCACACATCTTTGAATAAAAGCACAAAGTGCCGTTGATTACGATAGCGTTGAAGTTAATTAGAGTAACGGGATCAGCATCAGTTTCGTTTTATTAACTTATCATCACAAAAGAAATCGATGTGACAATTAAAGCAAGTTAAAATAGATGTGAAATACCCGATTGTTTATTGAGCAGTTTTCTAGTTATTATTTGTTCACTTCATTTAAGTTACTTTTTTTTTTTTTTTTTTTTTTTTTGAAAGTTTCTCTTTTTCTACAAAACGTCAAAGTATCAAATTAGACGAGAAAGGCCACAGAAACGGGAACAAGCCTACGTGAATAAGTTACTCTCAAAAACTAACCCAGAACACAAAAACAAATTTGCAACTTCGTGAAAGAACATTATCGCATCTCACGGGATTTCTTATGTCAAGAGAAAGCACAAAATGGTGGCGTCTCGGCGCGCTCAAAAATAAGTTTTGGGCAGCGTGCTTCATTCTTCGCCCCGGATTTAGCAATGCCAGGTAGCGTCCTCGCGCCAGGAAAATACAGCGGCAGTCTGGCGGCCATCAAGGAACTGCGCCACTGAGTCAGTGGCCCACCAGACCGATCCATCCGCAGCCAATGAAAACAGGCCTGAGCAGCCAGTGCGGACACACCCTTGTTTGGCGGACAGCGGGATGCCATCAGTGCGGAGTAACGATGCGCTACCCCAGCTTCTCCATGCTTTGTTCGGCCCTGTGCATGCAATTCTGATGGAGTGTCCATGTTGGTTCCCGTCGTGGCATGGTGGTTACCGTGTCCCACCTTATCTTGGCAGGTCGGAGGGGAGACGAGTGTGGCAGCCCGGATATCAGAAACCGGGCGTCGTGCGATCGGACATTGTGAGAGACCGCATGGCCACGAAAGCTTCCCGTGGCTCGTTACTTGCCATGCAGACGCAAGGGTCAATGGAGGGCCCGGTCGCCGGGGTCTGTGTCGGTACCCGTTTGGTATTCTCCCAGTGCTCTCCGCGTCGTGTTGAAAGGGGATGCCGCCGATCGACAGGTCCCGAGGAGGTTCCATCACTTAGCTTACCACTTTTGAGTTGACAAACAGTTTCACACAGACGTAGGCGTTGCAACGTCTCGATTTTGTTGATACAAACTCACAACCGCCACACACAATAGCCACCTGCAGACATACGCCATGCAAGAGGTCGACATCACCCGTGCCGAGAAGGTGCCATCCGAGGCGCCCTCGCACAAGGGGGATGTTCCCGGCGCCGACGTTGAAAATGATTCAGGCACCGACTCGGAGAATGCTACTGGCTATATGACGGCCCGGAGCTACATTGGCATTGCAGCCCTCCTCTTCATATACAACGCCTACCTTTACACCCAGCTCATGCCACCGGTGGTCTTGGCCTACATCGACGCGTACCTGGGCCCAGGCCCCAACTACATCTAGATCACCATCAGGTAGGTGCACATATCTTCTGTTCTGTCATATCTTGTAGTTTGTTATATGCATCGACCAACAGCAAAGCAGAACCTGGCTGCTGCAGTGGTGGTCACAGTCAGTGGCCGTCTGGCCGACATCTTTGGTCGTCGCTGGTTCAGGATTAGTGGAGCCCTCATCTCGACTGTCGGTGCTATTGTTGGTGCCACATCCCACTCCATTAACGGCATGATTGCCAGCGGTGTTCTATTTGGTCTTAGCGGCGGTATCCAGGAGATGGTGTTCTCGAGTCTGCAAGAGATGGTCCCTAACAACCGGCGTTCCCTGACACTCGGTGTGTACGAGTTTGGCAACCTGCCTGCCATTTTCGGCCCTATCATTGCCTATGCTTGGATTGCATACGTTGGCACTGGATGGCGTACATGCGACTACTGGTGCGTTGCCTGGGAGGGACTTGCCTCGGTGGCTGTCTTCGTCTTCTATCACCCACCAACCTCTCGGACCAAGCATCGTGCTGACCATGAGACTTGGATGCATCCCCTGGCCGAGTTGGACTACGTTGGTCTCATTGCCTTCACGGCTGGCTGTGTCCTTCTGCTGCTTGCTATCAGCTGGGGTGGCGTTCCTCACCCATGGAAGAGCGCCATTGCCATCGCTCCCATTGTTGTGTCAGGTGTGCTTAGCAGATGGTGGAGGCAGTATCTAAAAGTGATGCTGTGATCGACCAGGACTGGTTGAGGCTTTCATCATGTTCAGCTGTTTCTGAGCCAAGACAATTTATATCCTGCCCGGTATCAACGCGGGAAGTCTACCCATGTTGTCAGTTCATCATGACAACTTTGTTGATTTTCTCCATATCCTCACAATGCTCCACAAGCTCCAAGAACTGCTGCCAGCAAAAAGCAAGGCGAGTCCAGCCCATCGCCGTTAGCTTGCGGGGAAATTTGGGGATTTCGGGGAACGAATCCACCTCGGGCCATGTTATTGCGGGCAGAACTCTGCGTAGAATGAAAGATCACAAGAACAACGAGAATCAACCAGATCCTTCTCGCATGTCATTAAGTCGCTCGCAACATGATGAAGCGAAAGTTCACGAGAGGATGCCACTATGGAGCAAAATCAAGATCTCTAGTGTATTCGTCTGTTCACATCTTTTGTTGAGGCTCGCCGTTCGGCCAAGGTTTTCGAGGCTTAATCTGCAGCTAGCCCCCGCCCGGCCCGATTTTTGCGCGACGCCCCAACGCCCAAATCTCGACTTCATGGCGTCAACCTGGCTTACTTCGTATATCCATCCACCGCTCGTAAGGCGCTGGTAAGGAAGTCAGACCCTTGTCAACACCACCACTTAGGGCATGCAGATCATGACCCGGTAGACTGTATCGTCGTCTCTTCGTCGCGACGATGAAGCGAAATGTACTTCAGAAGCATTTTAAGGCGGTATTCTTCTTTAGCATTCAAGGACAGATCTGTCGGGGAACAGCGCTGTATTCACATCCCGCAGCGGCTTATAGTACCTCGCGAATCTGTGACAAGGAATTTAGTCAAGATCCGAGAGTTTCGGATGACGATGGAAAAGTACTGCAGTGAGGAATAAAAGAGATCTATTGCTTATTAAAGTCAAACGCCCAGTCAGCTATATATCGACGAAAACACCCCCTCTTCAAGGGTGGTCATTTATTGGGCGTGAGCCGAATACCCCGTTTGAAAGTTCCATCGCCCGTGTCGAGAGATATTCTACCAGTCGTCTGCGCGGCGGCGTAGGTTTAGATGCCTAGCCATGAGGCAATCGCCTCTCACGGATTCTTGTGTAAACGGAGTATTGCCTGTCTCTGCCTCTGCTCTGCGACGTGTGAGAGCTTATGCCTGAGACGCCGCTGCTTGTTGGGCCCGACTGGCGACAGAGTTTGCACTCATTGTCTTCAAGACCCGGATGTGCTCGTTCTTGAGGTCTTCGAAGTCGTGCTGCAGCTGGTGGTGCCATGGGTAAAGGACAAAAACCTGGAATGCGAGCGCCGACGACGCGACGCAGAAGTTGGTCAGGGAAATGATGCGGGTGGTACGCATTTTGACGTGAGGAGACGAGTATCGACGTTGGGTTGATGAATATCGATTCGGATTCGTGGCCTGGCGATGAAAATTCTGGTTAGGGTTGTGTGCGAGAAGGATTTGACGACGTAAGCTGCCGAGCTGGGTGATCTTTACCTTTTCACGTGAAGATTGCTTGTCCTCACAGGCCAGCTGCTAAAACAAAGACGCCGATAGGTTGGGGGGGAGGGACGGATGGTGATTGGCTGGCTAATGGAAGGTCAGGGCTGAACGTCGTGCTGTCTTAAACCCTCTAGAATTGTTCTCGAAACGCATTTCTAAATGGTGTCGTGCGACAAAAATAATACAGAGTCAAGTTTGGATTGAACTGTCAAAATCTGAAAGCCTTTGAGAAAAAGGGATGACGTGCAGGGTCAACTGCGATTTTCGGCCGGGTTTTCACGGGCTGGAGGACGCGACGTGGTGTTGCAACGAAGTGATCGGAAGCTATTCCTAATTAGCGCATTTTTACAGCGGCCGTGTTCAAAAAACGTACGATTTGGCATAGGCTATTCATTAGCGTGGCAATAAATGTAACAGGTACGAAGTACGTCGCAAGTACGAGGATGAAAACTGCGACTACGGCTGTGGCAGCCTCGGAAACAATTATTTCCAGCTGAAACTTATTCCTCACGTTCGTTTCTTCTCCTATGATCAGTTTTGATACTCTGGCACATATCCATACGGCTGCATCATACCGTCGCCGAGATCGTCACCAGCCACAACAAGACCCAGCAACGGATCATAGTAGTCGTCAACGCCCCATGGGAGTACCTCCTGGAGAAGCCCGTCGGTGTTGTACCCACTGGCATTTGCCACCAAATCCCCACTCTGGATTGCAAGGCTTAGATCTTGGCTCGCAGGCACGGGCGTGACCAAATTCGTGCCTTGAGCCGCATCGTTGTTTTCAGCTCCAACCACAGAGCCGGATCCGTCGTCTCTGCTACCCTTGCCACAAGCAGCTTCACTTTCATCGGCAGGGTCGCCTGACAATGTTTCGAGCAGAGAGTGTCGAGACGACATAGCCATGTAAAGCCTGCTGTTCTGCGTCACATCCGTGTCCTTCTCGTGGAGCCGAGCGGCATCTGCCTCGCTCATCTTCAAAATGGCAGCCATCTTGCGAATCTCCTCGACGTGAGGTCGACCCATCAGTACAGTATGGTGTCTTGGGTCGCCGAGTAGCATCAACGCGTCGCATATGCTATCGGCAAGGCGAGCAGTCGCGGGCGGTGTAGCGTCCTTGTTTTTGTTTTTGTTTCTGTTTTTGTCGGCGGTGCTATCCAAACGGCTGCGCAAGTGGAGCAGGATCTGTACAACCTGGTACATGCATGCTGCAAGAAAGAGTGCACGGCTGCCGTTGCGGGGGAAGTCGAGCTGGCGTGCATCCGTCCAAAGACGACAAAGGGCTACTGCGGCATCGAGGCAGGCATCCTGGCAGGCTGCGACATAGGCGGGTGAACAAAGGCGGATGACATCAAGTCGCAGAGCCTCACGCAGGTGCGGGACGGTATGCCGGTAAAGGTCGCAGTGGCACTGCAGGAAAAGGGTGTGCAGGTTCAGGTACCAGTCAGCATCGGCGTCCGTGGCATGGGCCATAAGCACCATATTTTGCGGGGTGTTGCGCAGATGGGACGGCAGAGTCTGTGCAAACATGGTAAGGCCCTGTTGGAGAGACGCCAGCTCGTGCTTGGACGACTCTGGATTTGAAGCTGAGAGCCGAAGTCGTTTGGTGTACTGCAAAATTTTGTGCCGGTGCCCAAGCAGCTGCAAGTAGTAGGCAAGCATATCCATGTCATCGTGGTCGCTGCTGGATTGTTGGGAGGCCGTGCCACTGCCGTCTGCAAACGGTGCTGCCGACGGGATGCCGCGCTGAAAGCTCTGCTCACTGCATGGAAGTCGTATGTGAATACGGGACTGGTGACAGACAGAAAGGTCGTCGATACCACCACAGAGCAGCTGGTCCATGGCGTAGACTGCCCAAACCGCGCGTCGGCGCGTCTCGCAAGTTGTGGCGTCAACGGTATCTGATGTGTCCTCGTAGTTGAGCGCCAGTGAGAAGATGAATCGGGAACAGACAGCAAGAAGGTTCCAGGCCGTGATGCGGTCTTGGCCAGTGAGTATGTAGACGCGCATCAAAATGATGAGAACTTGAACAAGGGAGATAGATGGCCGGCCTCCCATGTGATTGGTGAGGATATCTTTTCGTACATCCTCCAGCCAAGCTCTGCCGTGGTGTACTGATATTGGAGAAGAAGAGTTTCTCATTTGTTTAGAGTTCTTCTTATCAACGTTCGCTCTAGCCTCATCTTTGTCTTCCTCGTCGTGGACCAAGCACACACCAACGCCAACAATGGCTTTCAACAGCAGTGGATTGATACGGCCACTCTTCCAGTCGGCAAGAACGAGTGATTTGAGGAGGATGGGAAAGAGGAAGCCAGAGGTAGGCCCAGAGCGAAAATAGCCATCGATGTAGCGGCGCATTGAGGTATTGTCAAGCCGCTCGTACATGTCGCTTAGGTTCTGAGTTGCTGTGGCGCTGTAAGATGATCCAGGACCGGCACCAACGCAGGGACTCTCCGGTGTATGTCCTGTGTCATCATTTATGGAAACTGGAGACAGCCTGTTCTGGCTTTGTGCTGGCAACGGTGGCGACAGTGGGTTTTCTGCCGGTGGTGTCTCACTCACACTCCGTCCGTCAGCCCAGTCACAAGCTGTGCTTCGTGTCTTGCATCGTGAGCACGGCTTGGTGCCGGAACATTTGAGCTTGTCGCGGCGGCATGCCAGGCAGGCCTGTGGTGTGCGGCGACGCTTCAGTCCTGCCTCTGCATATCTGTCACGTTCTTGTCCATGGCCTGGCTCACTGGGTTGCTGCAGTCGGAATCGGGAGTAGAAACCAGAGGGTGATGCGGCGCTGGAAGCAGCCGGTGTGGTTGATGTTGCAGACGCTGGATTTGCGTACACTGAGTTTGTGCGGATTTCAGGGTACACACACGGCACGGCTAGACGGGAGCACCCACTGCACTGGCCGGGCCGCCGATCGCAGCGGACTTTGCGCGCACGACACTGCCTGCAGGACGGCATGTTGGTGGTGAAGGTATGGCATGAATCAAAGATAACTGCCCATGTTTTGACACTCGTATCATTTTTTTTGCAGCCTGCAGTGCGTAAGGAAACGCACGCATTTTAAAGGGACCCCGTCAAGCCTCAGGCTAAAAATGATGCAAACTGTAGTGTGATCACGCCAGCACGCCTTGTATCTATTTGCGGGGTAAACATGCGCACTAACAGCGCTAAACAGTCCGCTATTCCCTATGGCGGTAGCGAGCGGGTCATTCCTGCAGCGGGTCTCATCCACGACAGTCGTTATGTTGGGCCCATCTGGCAGTGATTTAATAGTGAAACTTTTGATTTCTACGGCTACTAATAAAGTGTATTTTACCACGTAGTTCTTTCTCATTGTCCTTTATATCAGACTTAAAATCAGGCACAGCTTTACGGCGACTTTGACTCGATCGTGACAGCAGCCTCCTCGACATCCTGGCCTCTCACGGGCTTCTCGAAAATGGCATCCTGGGCGACGGACGCCGCTGGCACCTTGCCAAAGTCACGCACACGGGTACCACTGTTGAACAAAAAGTCGACCTGCTCGAGCGACTTGTCCTTACACTCGGGCACGAAAAAGTAGACAAAAAGCACGGACAGAACCATGATGCTGCCAAAGATGAAGCCGACCTTGCTGCCAAGGTTGGCATAGTCGGCGTTGATCAGGTAGGGGATGGCAAAGTTGACGGCGAAGCTACAAAGGGTTAGCATGCGATAATGAAACGGCTTGGAAGGGGAGTACTCACTTGAAAATAACGTTGATGAGGAAGCCAAGGCGAAGAGTGTGTTCACGAAGACGGAGGGCAGGAAGCTCAGTAGCCACGACGTAGGTCAACGGTGCCCAGCCAATGGAGAAGCCAACACCGAAGATGGTAATCATGGACATGATGCCTCTCTTGCTGGCGGTCGACAGAGGAGCAGGCTGCGTGCCAATACCACCCATAGTGAACAGC
This sequence comes from Sporothrix euskadiensis, assembly GCA_019925375.1. Taxonomy (NCBI): domain Eukaryota; kingdom Fungi; phylum Ascomycota; class Sordariomycetes; order Ophiostomatales; family Ophiostomataceae; genus Sporothrix; species Sporothrix euskadiensis. The sequence goes on from JADHKQ010000063.1 coordinate 81,648, forward strand.
GCGGCGATCATGACGATACTGGAGACAAACAGACTCGTCCGGCGACCAATCTTGTCCGACGCAACGAGGACAGCAATGATGACAACAACCGAGATGCCCGAGTTGAGCAAACTGAACAGCGTCGGGTTGAAGGTGTTGAGCGACTTGACGTAAACGGCACCGTACTGTGAGATAAAGCCCTGTCCGGACGCCTGCTGGAAGAAGTTGATGACGACAACAATGAACGTGCGGATCAGGTTGGTGCCGCGGAAGATCTCCATGAACGAGCCCTTTTCTGACTCACGCTCGAGCTGCTTCTGGATCTCGGCAAACTCCTGGTCGATGGCTTCCTCCGAGTCATAGCGAGCAGCGCCTTTGCGCAGAAGACCCAGATTGTGCCGGGCCTCGTCAGCACGGTTCTGTTGCAACAGCCAGCGCGGCGACTCGGGGACAAACCAGATTCCGGAAATGATGATGGTGGGGATAATGTAGAAGAGGCCGAGCGGGATACGCCAGGCGCGGTTGTCTTTGTAGTGGTTGTTCGTTGCGAAGCATGTGCCGTTGATGATGAGGCCACCGAGCGCGATGCTGAGCTGGTAGGTTGCCACGGCCAGACCACGAACCGGGGCCGGCACAATCTCGGATTGAAACATGGGAACAACCGACAGCTCCATGCCAATGTAAAAGTAGTTGAGGATACGGGCGGCCATGATCTGGGATTTGTTTTGTGAAGTGACGCAAATGGTGGCCGACACGAGTGCGTAGCAGCTCATACCAAACATGCACCAACGACGACCGAAACGGCTCGAAATGAAGCCACCAAACATGACGCCTGGAATGTTAGGAACGATTCTCTCATTTGTTTCTATGGAGGGGGTCTCACCAATGCCAAACGTGATGTAGTTGAGACTGTTGAAGAGAGACAGCCACACACTCGGCAGAGAGTACGTCTGAGTCTTTGCATTGTACACGCCAAACGTCTTCTGGAACGACGTCATCGACTCGGTCGTCGAGAAGGCCTGATTATCAAAGCCATAGTTAAGCGACGACAGAGCGATGAGGCTAACGGACAAGAAGAGGCGTCGGTTGAAATACTGTGTGCGGTCGCGCACTGCCGAGAGGAGAGAGGCCATGGTGATGTCGAGATGGGGAATGCACGCTGCCGATGAGTCTTGATAACCGCGTGAGAGCGAAGTCAGAGGACAGTTGCTGGTGCTGAGTGAAAAGACAAATGTTGACTGATCGGCAAGACGCAGACAGTGCCTTTATATCAAGTGCCTGCTACTCGCCGAAGCTCAGACAATGTGGGGATGGCGTGCATGTCGCCATCGCAGCCAACACAACATCTGACAGTACCCTGCACTGGGTGACAAGTTTCATTGTGGTCAACGCGTGGTTTGCGTAGAGCTACTCAGTATTTTGTGATGCCGCCAGCTGTCATTCTTTGCGCGTCGTTGTAGCGCGCGAGATCCGGGCTGACTTTCGGCTTGAAAATTGCCTAATCAGGAAAGACGCGGCCGAGCACGCCATCGTCCAGACCTCCCAATTGACGCCTGTGGGTCATTTCACAGGGCTACTCCGTACAGGCAGTGTTTTTTCAAACTCGATTGTCTTGCGATAGCTTCAATTCAGACTGATGCAAGTTGCGTTTTGATGAAAGAGAACATGCGTGGTAATTACTAGCTTCTCTTCGCGCGCAATTTTCTAAACCTGTTTGTTTATGACGGATTTTCGTTTAATTTTGTTTGGATTTCAAAGAGCTCAATTTGAAGAAAAGTTACAAAAAACAATTGACCGAAAAAAATCATCTTGAAGCAAAAATAGTTCAGCGTACAGTCTTCGTTGAGAAAACAATGTCTCCGGGAATAAAATACTGCAGACTTATGGATTCAAACTACACAATGTTGAGATATATCAAGGCACAGTATTCCAGCAGTACTCTTCATCAGACGCCATTTACTATTATTTCAAGCCATTCTACATTCCACTACATCTACCTACAAATAAATTCCCACTTCTCGCCGGCATGACGCAGCCGCTCCTCAATCTGCTCACGTGGCGAAGGTAGATTGACCTCTGGAAAACGCGGGTCTTCGGTCCATGGCAGGGCATCAGCTGTCTCGACCAACCAGCGGAAAACTTCCCTCTCCATCTCAGCCACGCGGCCAGCGTGCTCTGGAAGACCAGCCAGATTGTGAATCTCATGTGGGTCGGCAGCGCGGCTGTACAGCTCGACAGGCTCATACAACCGGTAGACAAATGTCCACTCATGATTCCGCATAGAGATGGCCTTACCAACGAGCGTCGTGTCCTCATGCTGTAGGCCGGACTTGATATCGTACGGATAAGGCGCCTGCTCCAGCAGAGGTTCTTCTGATGTCAGGAAGCCGCCCTCAGAAAATGCATACTTTTTGGAGTACGTTCTCTTGGTCTCTTCGTTGGTAGCCTTGTCCTGGAGCAGAGGTATCCATGACTGGCCATTATGGGGAAAATGTTCGCCAATCCCGGCAAGCTCGAGCAGTGTTGGCACCAGGTCAACCATTTCGGCCATGTTCGACACCGTGTGGCCAGACGGAAGGCCGGCGCCACCAATCAGCAATGGCTCACGCACCAGCGTCTCTGACAGTCCCGAAGGCCACTTCTCAATCAAACCATGGTCGCCCAGGTACTCGCCGTGGTCGGTGAAGAAGAGAGTGACAGTGTCTTTCCAGATATTGAGCTCGTCAAGCGAGTCGATGAGGTTTCCAAACTGGTCGTCGAGACGGGCAATCATGCCGTAGTACGTGGCCTTGATCTCGCGCCACATATCGTCCGTTGCTCGTGCTGTGCCATACCGCTCACGGATGGTCTGCATGTACCGCGGCTCGTAGCCGGTCTTTCCTTCGGGGGTAGAAACCACGCTTCCTACCGACTGTCTGTCGTACATGGAGAAGTAGGGCTCCTCGACCTGGAAGGGACAGTGTGGGAACAGGAGAGGCAGAAACAGCACCCACGGCTTGTCGCTCGGCGGGCACTTGAGCCATGCCAGGGCCGAACGGATGACAGCATCGTCGTAGTCGGATGCCTGCTCAGGTGTGCGCAGGCCCTTGTAGAAGAGGCGGCCCCAGACGTCATTCTCGTCGGTGGCAGACTTTCCACCCTTGGCAAAGCTCGGCAGGCAGCCGGGCGTCTCAAGGAAGCCGTACTCATTGACGCTCATCTCTGTCACCGTCGGCGCAAATGTATCTCCACGCGGTGCAAGACAGGCCACATGGTAGCCGCTCTCTTTGAGACTGCGCAAGACGTTGGGCTCCCACGGCTTGATCAAGTTGTTCAAGCTGCGGTGGCCACTGACATGCGGGTAGGTGCCGGTGAACATGCTGCAGCGGGACTGGGCACAGACAGAGGCCTGCACGTAGCACTCCGTAAAGAGCGTGCCACGTGCCCGGAAGGCATCAATGTTGGGTGTCCGGATGGGAGACGGTTTGGGGCCGGTGCCGGCGCTCTCTTGTGTGCAGCCGAGTGCGTCATAGCGCAGCTGGTCCGGCATAAACATGATGAAGTTGGGCCGGTTGCCGCCATTTTTAGAGTCGACGGTGATGGGGATCGGCCGTGGCGGCTTGGAAAAGGTACCGTCGTTTTGTGTGAGCGTCATTGTCGGTGTTGACGGACGGCCAGGGGTGCAGAGTGTTGTGATGCTGCAAAAAGTGTGATTGATGTAGTTGGACCGTTGTCAGTATTACACTTTGCTCGTGGGGTTGGAGCCATCTAATCGCAGAACTGTTTGTCAAGAGCTTGGGTGTGGTCTTATTGTTGTGGTCCTTGCTTCACTTACACGAAAAAGGCCATAATGGCGTGCTCGGCCACAAAATTGCCTAATCTGGAGTTTATGAGCCGATTGCCGAATACACTATCACAATTTCAGCTTTTGACCACCAACGTGCTCACGCTAGGCAAGTGTGTTTACTAACTACATAGACGTTGAAACAAAATCTCATTTGCATCTGTCTTATTTGTTAGAAATCCAATTCTGACCATCTAGCCAATGGCCTTAGCGATAAGCTATATTTGGTCTCCTTCCGCCAGGAAGCAGCTTCTCCCCGTTACCATACCTACATTACCTTGGACTCTATGTCCTTGACGTTACTTTTGAAGCCAAACTTATCGTGAATATCCTCGAGCTTTATTTGTCGCGTCTCGGGGATGAAGAAGTAGTAAAAGACAGCTGCCAAAACAGCCAGGGATCCATAGATAAAGCCCAATCGGCCGCCGAGGTCCAAGTGGCCCGGGTCGTCCGCCGTTTTTATGTAAGGGTAAGAGAAGGTGACGGCAAAGCCAAATGTTCGTTAGCTATATGGGAAATGCACCACACTGCACGCTTGAGATATCGCGGGAGATACACACTCGGTAGCAAGTTTCACCGTGTAGGCAATCTGCAGCGTGGCCTCCCGTAGCGGCGAAGACGGAACCTCAGCTGTCACAGAATGCACCCATGTTCTACATTTTCCGTGGTGTGGCGAGCGTCGCTAGCGGCGGCATTACGAACTTGGCGATGATCATTGTGTCGGATGTGGTCACTCTCGAGCAGCGGGGATTCTACCAGGGCGTGCTGGGGTTGTTTGTGGCCCTGGGCCTGGGCAATGTGGCCGGACCTTTTTTGGCCGGCGCGTTTATTGACCGCGCCTCACGGCGGGCCTTCTTTTACATGTTGGCGCCGTTGTGCCTGGTGGTGGCCTCCGTCCCGTTCTTCTTCTTACCTTCAAGGCCAAGGACGGCCAGTTTGAGAGGAAGTGTGTACAAGATTGACTACGCCAGTGTTCTCTCGTCGTCGATTGCCATCATTTTCCTGTTGATTCCCATCAGCGGCGGCGAATCGTATTTCAAGTGGACATCGCCGATAGCGTGTGCTCGTTTGTGTTCTTTGTCGTCGTGGAATGGAGGCTGGCCCGGCTTCCGATGAGGCCAGGTATGTCCGTCAGTCCATAGTCCGTTTATTTGCTTCTTTTCTTATTCTAACGACAGCGGCTCCGGTCTTATGTTGCTCCTCAACCGAGAGACGCACGTAGCCACCATCGTCGGCTTTCTTATGCTGATCGGCTCGGGCGTTGGCTGTTCGTCCCAGCCCACCCTTGTCGACCTGCAAGCCAACTCGCTCAAGGCCCGACGCGCCGTCGTCATCTCGGCCCGCAACTTCTTCCGGTGTTGTGGAGGCTCATTTGGCCTGGCAGCCGCGGCGGCCGTTCTTCAGGCAGATTTCTGCGCCGTCGGTCAAGAAACAAAATGCCAAGGCTGGGCATTTTGTCTTCGGTGTTCTTATCTCGCACGAGAACAGGGTTTACTATGTAGATTGCGGAGTGGTAGTGCCCTTGTTATCGAGTATGCTAAGGAACGAAGTCACCCTCAAGCTTGGCAACGCCGCTGAGTGGTCCGAGGCGTAAACCACATTCCTGTTTGGGTAGAGCTTCTCCATTGCCAAGAAGGCTCTCCAGATGTTTATCCCTACTTTTTCTGGTTCACAACAGTAATAACTGGTCAAGAAACTCGTGACAAGGTCTTGGAGCTGAGATATAAGGATCGCATGACGCCAAATCTTGCCAATTCTCGTCGCGTTCTTTTTGCCGTTTCCTTTCATCACTCTTCTTTCATTTTTTTTTCTTTTTTACCTCCCCTCGACACTCCTCCCTCGAGGCTCCCCTCAACCTTTCTCGACCAACCCACCGAACCTTCGCCTTTACTCTCCCCGCCATGGACGAATACAAGGCCGCGACCACGGGCCCGGCGTCGCCGTCCGTCACTGGCGGTGAGGACATTGACCTGCACATTCGCGGTCTGGAGACGTCCGATGCGACCAAACTGCACCGTGGCCTCAAGGCGCGCCACATTACGATGATTGCCATCGGTGGTGCCATTGGTACCGGCCTGATCATCGGCACGGGCAAGTCGCTGGCCACGGCTGGCCCTGGCGCCATTTTCATTTCGTACACACTGATGGGCTTCGTCGTGTACCTTGTCATGTGTGCGCTGGGTGAGATGGCGGCTTGGCTGCCCGTGTCTTCCGGGTTCACGGGCTACGCGTCGCGGTTCTGCGACCCGTCGCTCGGTTTTGCGCTGGGCTGGAGCTACTGGTTCAAGTACCCCCCCCCCCTATTTTGTTCTTGCATACCCCCTCTCTCCGTCTTTCTCCCACTAACCCTCGGCAGATACATCATTGTCACGCCAAACCAGCTGACGGCCATCTCCCTGGTGATACAGTACTGGGTGGACCGCGAACGACTCAACCCTGGCGTGTTCATTGCTATCTTCTTGGTGGCCATCGTGGCGATTAACTACTTCGGCATCAAGTTCTTTGGCGAGTTCGAGTTCTGGCTGTCGTCTTTCAAGGTCATCACGATCTTGGGCTTGATCCTGCTGGCGTTCATCCTCATGCTGGGCGGCGGCCCCGACCACCACCGGCGCGGTTTCTACTACTGGAAGGACCCTGGCGCATTTGCCGAGTACAGCTACAAGCTTGACGGCCAGGTGCACCATATCGAGGGCAGCAAGGGGCGCTTCGTGGCGTTCTGGTCGACGATGGTCAACGCGGTGTTTGCGTACCTGGGCACAGAGCTGGTGGGTGTGACAGTGGGCGAGGCGCAGAACCCACGGCGGACGATTCCACGGGCGATCAAGCTGACGTTCTGGCGTATCGTGATCTTCTACGTGGTGAGCGTGCTGCTGGTGGGCACATTGGTGCCGTACAACTCACCGGAGCTGGTCTTTGCCAACAGCAAGAGCAACTCGGCATCGGCGTCGCCATTTGTGGTGGCGATCCAGCTTGCTAGTATCAAGGCACTACCCCACATCATCAACGCGTGCATTCTCGTCTTTGTCTTCTCAGCGGCAAACTCGGATCTCTACATTGCATCGCGCACGCTGTACGGTCTCGCCTCCGACGGCAGCGCCCCCGCCATCTTCAAGCGCACTGACCGCTCGGGCGTACCGATTTACTCCCTTGGCATATCGGCATTGGTGGCCTGCCTTGCCTTCATGAACGTTTCGGACGACTCGCGCAAGGTCTTTGACTACTTTGTCAACCTCGTCACGATCTTTGGCCTCATGACTTGGATCTCCATCCTTGTCACCCACATTCACTTTGTGCGCGCCCGTCGCGTCCAGGGTCTTACCAACGACCAGATGCCCTATGTCGCGCCCTTCGGTATCTGGGGCTCTTACGGTGCCCTCTTTATGTGCTGCCTGGTCGCCGTCACTAAGAACTTCACCGTCTTTATTGGCAAGTTTGACAAGGTCAGCTTCATCACTGGCTACATCGGCATCCCCGTTTACCTGATCGCTATCTTCGGCCACAAGATCTTTACCCGCTCGCGTGGTATTAAGCCCGAGGAGGTTGACTTTTACACTGGCAAGGATATTATCGACCGTGAGGAGGAGGAGTTCCTCGCTGTCAAGGAAGCCCACGAGGCTGCCCACCCGGTCACAGGCGTTGTTAAGTTTTACAAACGCTTCGTGTCCATTTTGTTCTAAAGGTGTTGTCGATGTGTCGATATATCGAATTCTTTCAGGCTTGTTGTCGGTATAAATGCATAGGTTAAATACGTGGCAGTTACGTGGGTTAGGATGTGGCCTATCAGGGGAGGGTGGATTAACTACAACAAATAGGGGAGATTACGGGACTGTTATAGTTAAAGGGTTTTCGTGTGCGTTTTACTTATAAATCGTACTTAGGAGAAGATAACGCATTCACTACATAGATCACTTATATACTCTTTAGAAGGAGAGGACGTATAGGATCGCCGGTGACGTTAACGGTTATTAAATACACACTTATTCGAACACTCTTAAGATTTAACCTATCTAGACTTATCTGGAGTTAACGTAGGCCTGGACGATATAGACTTGGAAACCGACACTTATACGGCCGAGGATATAAAGAAGCTTAGGCGAACCTGGAAGAACCGGCTGTACGGCATTTTCACGTGGTTGTTTTAGAAAAGGGACTTGGAAAAATGAAAATGAATATGAATCAAAAATAAGTGCGCTATATATAAAAATAAAGTAAGAGTCTGCTCTACACACTGCTTCGTACCCCCGTCTCCGCCAACAAACGGTAGTCATGGCCTTCAACCCCGCGGGTGGGCATACTCTAACAGAATCTTGTCCTTTAGCAGGTTGTCCTGGCAGTTGGTCTCGAGGCACACGCATAGCTCGATACCCTCGTCAGCGTCCGCTGCCTTGGCCGCCGCGCGGCTGGGGTACAGGAACACAAAGCCGTCAAAGTTGGGGCTGGGCCAGCGCAGCGCGCTGGGTAGCCCAAAGCCGAAGTCGTGCTCGGTGTACGAGGACATGCCCTGCCAGCTGGAGGCGCCGAGATCCATGCCCAAAAAGGACTTGACGTTGACCTCGAGATAGCGGCGGTCTGCGTGCCCGGCCACCCATTCGAGCATGCCTGTGACGTACTGCGGCGTGACCGTGCGAATAGACGCGCGTATGGCGGCGGCCAGGCGCGGCAGGCTCTGCGGGTCGACAATGTCGCGGAGGCACAGCGGCTCGGTGCGGGCCGGGGCCGAGCCGACGTTGAGGAAGCGCGCCGGCAGTGGAGGGTCAAAGACGCGGCGCGTGTTGACTGCCTGCACGACCATGGCGGGGCTGTCGAGGTCCGGCTGGAAGACGGGGATGCGCGCGCGCGTAATGCTGGCCCACAGCAGGGCCATGACGGCGTCGTAGGTGGAGATCCAATTTTGTTTGTGGTCTTGGTCCGTGTCACGCGGCGACGCTGCCGCCTTGAGCGCGTCGGCCTTGCTGCGCGGAAAGTGCCACATCTGCTGCTTCATGGCCGGCATCTGGAAGCCGGCCGGCGGCGGAGCCATGGGCCCGCCAGCATCCTTGAGCACGGCATAGTGGGCATCCAGCTCCGCGGCGCGCGCAGGCGACGGGTCCGCCACGTCCAGCGGCGACCCGGCCAACGCGTACGGCGCCACGGGCACAAACGGCGCGCCCGTCTTGGCTGCCACGCTGTTCTGCGCCCACGTGGTCAGGAAGCCGTCGCAGCCGGGACCGTCGGACACGGTGTGGTGCACGGCCATTCCAAGGACGAGGCCGCCGCGGATAAAGTTGAGCTGGAACGTGGCCACCGGAATGCCGTCCTCGTTGTTGTCACCCAGTGGCGAGTGCAGCTGCTTCGCCGTCACCGACGCCGGCAGCAGCGCGGGGCCGGCAAGCACGCTGGCGGGAAACTGCCCATGTTAGCAGACTGTTATCGCGAGGCTGGAATGGGGCGACTGGGGCGCCGGGGACTAACATCCTTCTCATGAAGCTCGCCGAAGCTCGGAAAATCGTCCGCGGACAGCATGTGCTTCACATGCAGGCTGACCGTGCTGCTGCGCTTCCGCGATACCCACATCCGGCCCGTGGACGCGTCCATCTCCAGACCGCCCGTCAGAACGGGATACTGCGACAGTGTGAACTCGAGCCCTGCCACCATATGCTTGACGATGGCGTCCGTGTCTGCGTCGTACGGCAGCTTAAAGACCTCGGCGACCAGCACGAAGATCTTGGGCATGATATGGCCCATGTTGGACAGAGCCAGCCGTTCCGACTCGGCCGCCGTCTCCCAGCCAGTGGGATGCACGGCAATCTCGGCCGGCCCTGCTTTGTGTGCTTTGCTGTCTGCTTTGCTGGCTGCCATACCGAGGATGGGTAACCGTGTATCTTGTTGTTTGTTGTGGTGCTGTATATAGGTTTGTTATGATACGGATCGACAAGTCCAGAATTGACAAGTTTCTGCCGTCCTTTATATGCAGATGGTTGAGAGGCAAGAGCGTTGGCCGGCGGCGGAGCTTCGCCAGGGGGCGGCGGATGCCAGCTTGAAGCTGACCGGCCTTGCAATCCATGGATGCATGTGGGAGAGGGAGAGCCCGCAGTACCGTAATGATTGCTGCTAGGCCCCGTACTTGTGACAGGTTGTGGGTTATTCATAGCATAAGGTCCAGACTAGTGGCCCAATCAGTTTCACACCACGGCGGAGATTCCGCCGTGCTGATCGACAGCCTATGTGGCCAAAGCTATATAGCCCGCTGATGTTACATTGCGCTCTGGCCAAGGAGCGTGTGCAGACTGGTGCACCGGCATCGTTTGCATCAATACTCGCATCAGAGGTCGCAATTGTTTATAATATATAATTTAATCCTCAATTTTGATTTTCAATCCATCTACAGCGCTCGATCCGAAACTCGTGGCACAGCCAGAGCTTCGGTTTTCCAGACAGACAAACAAACACTACAGCCGAGAAGAGATACGAAAGACAAAAGTAAAAGAAAGAATAAAGCATAAAAAACACTATGGTGCTGAAAAGGGAAAGTTGGCGCCGCGGATAATGCTATCGAAAAACGTGGCGTCCACGCCCTGAAAGGCCCAGTCGTCGATGCCAGCCATCAGGTCGGGCATCGGCACGTCGTAGTCATCCTGGCCCTGGCCCCGGCCCTGGTCCATGTCAACCGGAAGCGTCATGGGATTGTAAAAGAGGAACGGGTGCGGATCCTGCGCAGGCACGTTGAGCGACGAAAACAACGACGCAGAGTACTCGGCCATGGCTTCCACCGGAGGGTGAAACGCGCCATAGCCAGCCGGGGAGTCGTTGGATGAGGACGACGGGACAGAGCCGCTAGGAGCAGGCATTGCGGGTGTCGGATAGGAAACGTTGTCGACAAAGCGCGACGGAGCGGCGGCGACATCAAGGTGAGCGGACCGGGACGGCCCCGAGCGGTCGGAGATGGAGAGGCCAGAGGCCATCGATGCGTTGCCACCACTGCTGCACGTCTGCCAGCGCATGTCGGGGAGCTCAGGCTGGCGCGTGAGCTTGACGGCGCCAAAGTAGGGGATCTTGAGCAGCAGCGACTGCTCGCCGTCGGCGGCAGTGTCAGCAGTGTCGGCAGTGTCGGCGGTATCGGGCGAGGGCACGGTGGTGTGGCGAAAGGCAGTGTGGCGGTGCGCCGAGCCGGCCTCGAGGTCAAGCAGGCGGCGCGCGAGGCGGGCCGACTCGCGCGAGAGGTCGTCGTTGTTGACGCGGGTGAGCTCGTCCAGGGTGTCAATGGTCTGCTCGACGAGGGCGCGGTCGCCGAGGCGGTGATGCGGCAGCAGCCAGCCGGAGTCGGAGCGGCGCTGGCCGCTGAGGTGGGCAATCAGCAAAATCAGCGACGCCGACAGCGCGCAAAAGTCAATGGGACGGCAGCAGAAGACGACGCGCACGACGGCGCGGAAGGTGTTGAAGCGGCGCAGGATTTCGCGCGCCGCAAACGTGCAGGCGGCCTTGCTGTAGGTGTAGGTGTCGTCGGCGCACGAGCGCCGCAGCAGAAAGGGCAGGTGCAGCAGCGCCACGAGGCTAAAGTGCACAATTTGTATCTGCGCGTTAATGATGCGCTCCATGATCTCGTTAGTCGTGATATCCTCGTGAAAGTTAAACGGCTCCCACCATGCCGGCGGCAGGCTGTCGACCACCCGGTTAAGCTCCTGGTCGATACGGCGCGTCGTGGCGTAGTCGGCCCGGGCCAGTGCTAGGCTGTCGTCGTCGTCGTCATCGTGGCCGTTATCGGCGTTGCTGGTCTTGCCGTTGTTGCTGTTAAAGTTACGCTGCATGATAAACTCGCAAATGTCCAGCTGCAGCCCCTCGAGCCACTCGGCCGCGCTCTCATCCGGCCGCTTCTCCGTCGTGCCAAAGCGCACGCCAGTGACGGCCGTGGGAATGCTCAGGTGCAGCGCAATGAAGCGCTCCAGGTACGCCAGATGTTTCCACACGGCCTCGCCCGAGACCTGTGTGTCCGGGTCGTGCTGGCGCCACAGCCGGCGGCGCTGCACGCCCATGAGCTGCGCCAGCGTCAGCGCGCGCCGCAGACAGATGAGCGCGCGCCGCAGATTGCCGCTATTAACCAAGTACACGCCCTCGCACACGAGGCACTCGAGGCCCTCGGCCGAGTCCAGCAGCTCGTCGTGGCACGTCACGAGCCCCGTCGCCAGCGCGAAGCAGCTGTCCCTGGTCGCGTGCAGCGACCGTCCGCCCAGATTTTGCGGTAGGCTGGCCATGTCGAACGACGGGTCCAGCTGCTGGATGCCCAGAGCGATGTGGAGCAGCTTGCGCGCCAGAATCACCGGGTGCGCAGTCGCTGGTGGCAACACCGCCATCGCCGCCAGCGACCGCGCGTTGCCTCCTGCAAACAGGCTGCTGTACGAGTTGCACAGCGCCTGTGCGTAGATGGCAATGCGCCCCGCCTGAAAGAGCACGTCGACGTCCTGCTGGGCAGGAAACGCCGAGTGCAGCGTGTCGCACGTGTTGGCTCCCGCCAGCAACCACACCGGCGCCACCGCCGCGGCCGGCCGGCTCGGCCCATCATGGCCATGGCCAGCAGCACTGCCCCTAGCGCTACCGCTACTGGCACGGGTCTCGCGCTGCTCGGCCAGGGCCAGCTCCTGCTGCATCTCCCGCACCCGCGCCAGCGTAGTTTCGCTGCTGTCCGTGTGGCCTGCAGAGCCACCGGTGCTGCCCGTGGTGCTACCGCCATTGTCGTCGGGTACCGTCTTTCTCATAATCTGCGCCAGCATCTGCTGCATGCGCTCGAGGCTCTCGGCGAGGCTTGCGTCGCTGCCGCTGCCGCCGGCCGGCGACGGTACGTCCACAAACTCCTGGCCGATACAGGTCGAGCCGCGGCGCTTGCAGCCCACGCACGCGACCGCGCCAACCGACTCGTAAAAACATCGTGTTTTGCGTCGTTTGCCTGGAGCAAAAGTCAGTACTCCGGACGGGAAAATGGTCCCCCCGCAAGAAACGCCACCAGACACACAGGCACACAGGCACCCAGGCACTAAGGTACTCGCGCTGCCACACCTCAAGGGATTGTCTCACATTCAGCACAGCTATGGGTGCCCTTGCGCAGCGCGCGACGGGGGACCGGAGACACGGCGGAATCGGCGGAAGAGTCCAACGTGCGGCCCTGCTCCATGACGTTTTGGGGTAGATAGAGCAGCGTGGGAACAAGAAGAACAAAAACAACAAGAACAACAACGCAGGGAAACTGCGTGCGGGCTCGTGTGCTCGTGTACTCGTGTACTCGTGTACTCGCACTGCTCAGGAAACTCACTGAACAAGGGAACAAAGGGGGAAAGCGTCGGACTGCTCAACTTCGTTGAAGCCAGAGCGAGACGCGTGCTGGGCTTTTGGACGGGCGTGAGCGATCGTGCCTTCTTTTTGCAGCAACTCAGCCTCCGCCGTTCTTCCGCCGCTTTCTCCGCCGTTCTCCACTCTTAAGGCTTGGCCCCATTGGCCCCGCTAGCCCCACCACTGTCTGCCGAGGGCCCCACCTGCGTCTCCCTAATTTGCGTACTCCCATTGGCCAATGGCGCTCGCCGCCAAGCATCCTCAGACGACAACTCACAGCTTCACCAGACAGCGTGTCGCAGATGTTGGCAACTCAATTTCCCACAGGATCGGTCAGCCCGTACGAGTATTAAAAATAGTACCGCGATGGCACCAGGCTTTGGAATCATACTTCACGGACGCTCCACTGACTTGCAAATGGGGAGAGGCAGCGAGAGGCAGGGAGAGGGACCCTGAGAAAGACCAATGTTCCGGGGGGGGATTAATATAAGTACAGGCCGAGCCCAAGAGTGGCGGCTGTCGTCTGTGTCTATTGTCTGTGTCTGTGTCTACTGTGTCTGTGTCTTTGTCTGTGTTTGTTGTCGACCCGTCACTCGCTGCACCTTCTTTCTTCTTTGTTCTTTTCCTTTCCACTGTCTCTGCATGTTATTCACCATGGTCTCTGTCCGAACGCTGCTGCCCGCGGCCACTATGCTCGCCGCCCACCTCGGCTCGGCGGCAGCGGAGGAGCGGCCGGAAAATGTAACCGTTTGCGACTACTACACGAACAAGACGGTGGGCGAGGTCACGCCGGAAAACAACCGCATTCTCATGGCCCTGGTGCTGCACTCGGCTCTTCTCGGCCCCTTTTCAAAGTACAACACCGTCAAGGTCGACAGCTTCACCGGCGCTCTCACGTCTTCGACGTTCTTGGGAGAGGCCGTCGACCTCAACCCATACTTCAACGGCGGCTTTGCCTCTGCAAACACGGGCGGCACGGCGGGCACCGCCGTCAACTTCTTTGGCGACGGCGGGCTCGATCCGGTGCGCAACCTGCAGCCGAGCAACGGCAACAAGACGTCGGCACAGTAGTAAGTAGTATGTGGCGGGGCACAGACGGACGAGCCCTGGCTAACGAACCATTGCACCATGGCAGCATTTTCTTCACGCATGTGTACTCGTACTTTGGCACCTTTTTGGGCTGCTCCAGCATCGGCACGCCTGCACTCCCTGCCTATGCTGGCCGGGCCTCCATGTACGAGGTCCACAAGTTTATGGACCTGAACTGGGCCGAGATGAGCTTCTTCATCGACCAGGCCGTCCGCGGCCTTATCTCCATCGGCTTCACCGACACCGACGCGCAGTTTGTCAACACCACGCTCACCTCCGTCTTCAACTTCCGCTGCGCCCCCGCCGCCGCCGTCGTCCCCGCATCCGCCGGCCCGCAGCTCCAGGCCATCTGCATCTCCCCGGACTGCCCCCTCGCCGCCAACGACACCTGCCCTGCCTACGACACGGCTGTTGCGCCTGCGGTTGCCAACGCCACCCTCGTGGGCAGCTACGGCAAAGGGGCCAACGGATCCACCGTCGCCAACGCGTCTGCCACGGCGTCGCCCGGCGCCACGGCAACAAAGAGCGAGGCTGGCCGCATTGTGAACCTGGGCTCTGGCATTCTGGGAACTATCCTGGCGGTGTCGGGTGCCATGGCGTTTGCCGCTGTGCTGGCATAAGAGAAAAGAGAAAAGAGACAGCTGCCGCGTTGTCATGTGCCCTCTGTCTTCTGTGTACTTTTATATTGCCACCTGGTGTGGTGTGGTTTTTGTCTAGGGGAGACATGTGTGATGACGGACGGAAATCCAATGCTCTCCCGGTCGTCCTAGAGTCGATACGGGCTACGCCAACGTATATATTGGGCCTATATATAGCAGACAGCCCAGTATATATATATACTGCTTGAAACCCGCGTTGGGATTTTGCCCGCCGTGTTCAGTCTCACTCCTACTAGCCTCGGCCACCCGAAACCAGAGGGCTTCAACGGCTCCCTAGATACGGGTACGTATAGACGACAGCTGCATACTTATTACACGTCCTTTCTAGATTAAACTCTACCGGTGGAGCCCGTCGGGAGCTTAATCCGACCCGTATTTTAAGGTATTTAGCGAGTGTGGGACCAAGTTTAGAGGAAGACGCAAACTTTCAGGGGCTGCCAGCCTAAATGTCATGGAGATGGATGGTCGTGCCGTCAGGCATTCCGCTGCTGCCGCCCGCATGTGCACTGACCGATGACGCCCCGGCCCGCATGGTCTCCGGAACAACGCAATGACGCTGAACCTCAAGCATGGTTGGCTTCACCAAGGACGATCGGGCTCGTCGATGCTGCGGATCTCACACGGACGCAACGTCAACTGTGCTAGCCGACGTGGCAGCCGTTGTGGTTGTAGTTCTTTTGTATCCCGCGTGTTGCCGTCTTGTCTAGGGGAGAAACGTTACTTCCGACGACAGACGCTCTGCTGGCCGACAGCACTTTTGCTGGGCCGGTTGACCCCGATCGAGGTCCTCGTCCTCGTCCTCATCTTCGCCTTCGCCTTCGTCGTTGTCGTCGTCGCCGTCACTGTCCTCCTCCTCCTCCTCACCGCCTTTATCATCCTCTTCCAAGTCTGTGCTGTCATCATCGTCGGCATTGTCCATCCTGTCCTGGCTCGCGTCGCTCCCGGCCTGCCAAAATCCGCGCGCCATCACACCGTCCTGCTCCCACACCTCGTGCTCCCAAATCGCTGCCAGGGCCTTACGGTCACATCGGCACTCGAGCGCATCACAAACATACAGCCACCGCGCCGGCGATGCAAGGATGGCACCCCATCAACAACAGTACAAGCAAAGTCCTATGGACGAGCCTCCCAGGCCTTGGGCGGTCCCACACACAGCACTGAAACAGCAGCACACAGAGTGATATTTTGTACACAGAAGAGAAAGGAGGGCTGGCAAGGCCTGACAAGACAACAGTTACAGAACAGACAGAATGGTTATTAATTGACGGATTAGTAACTTCTAGAGGAATAGCTTGGAGTAAGAGCAGGGCAATTCCTGGAGGAGGAGGGTTGTTTTCGGAAAACGGGATATGGACAACCTGTATTAGTAGTCGTACGCTGCATAGCCGCCACAAGGGCGGTTGGGACAGACTATGAATAAACCAACAAACAACAAACAAGCTGGTAGATTTCTAATCTAAGCACGACTTGAACCTTCCGTCGACTGGTACTGATATCTAGTATGCGTATGTTCTGACGCTAAATTCAAGAGAAAGCCAAGTACATCTTGACCAAGTCCAGAACATATTTTAGAGTACATGTCCTTCAAAATAGCGATTCCGGACTCATTGAGATTGCCATCCGGTCCGCGACAACCGGGAATGATTTTGTAATGTCGCTGGAGAAACGTAATCATGCTTGTGTTTGCTGATCCAGTTGAAACAAAAGTAACAGGCTGGTTTACTACAGCTAATATATTTGTCGTCATTAACAAATTCCATGGATCGGTTCCTGCTGAATATATCGAGGATCTGCAGTTCGGTATGTACTCTCGTGTTAAAAGTCTTCCGTGATTTCAGGGCCGCACGTATGTCGCCCGCCCCAGAGGGAAGATCAATTTCGACAAGTGTGTGAAGCGCCGTTCCGTTTTGTAGAGGATTTTGAGAAACAGGGTCCTCGTATATCCCCCGTAAAATCTCGTATGGACTTATAGTCGCCGGGTCTAACGTCGCTAACCGCGTATCCGGCGCCTCTATAGTCCGTATATCGGATATTTGACGAAGAGTAGTAACTTTATTTATCCCTTCGATAACCTTGTAGGCGGACGACCGGGTTGCACTAAGACTAATAGATAATATAAACCGGATTAGAATTTATTTATATAGTGGAACCGACTTGTCGGATTTAATTTAACTCACAATTTAAATCGGACGGCCTTATTTAATTTATTTAAATTAGATAAGGTATAAAACACGTAAAACACGCCGTATGAAAATAAAAATAACGGGAAAATGAAGATAATATAAATACGATATTAATATTTTATTATCGTCGTCGTACGACGATTAAGCGTTAAGAAATTAATATTTTATTATTTATTATCGACGGAGGAAAAGTGAGTATAAGATTTTAAATAGAAAGCGCGTTACGTTACTTATTAATATTATTATAACGCGGGGAGACTTAAATTATAAGAAGATAAAAATTAAGAGAACGTATATTATATAAAAAGACTACTAGTAGTTATAAGAAGAAAGAAATTAAAGGAATAAAGGGAGAATATATAAAGTATACGGAAATAAAGGATATATTTAATAATAATTAATATACGGAGCGTATTTAAACGGAAGATACGTTATACGTACGAGTAAGAGAGAAAAGAAGAAGCGGAAAATAAATATATATTAAATATATAAAGTATATAGTATAGTTTTTTTATTATATACGATATTATATTAAACTAAATAGTTAAATATAGTAACGTATATTTTTATTATTATAAATACTTCGGTTCGAGTATAAAAAGTATTATTTTTTTTTTTTTTTTTTTTTTCTTTTTTTACTTGATAAACGGAGAGTACGTACGACGTAATTTAATTAAATAAAAAGAGTTATACGGGTTAATAAACTTTATAAGTAAAGAATACGTATAATATAATTTAATTAAATAGAAAGAGCTATACGGGTTAATAAACTTTATAAGTAGGGAATACGTATAACGTAATTTAATTAAATAAAAAAAGCCGTACGGATTATACGGGCTAGTAAGCTTTAAGGGTAAGGAATACGTATAACGTAATTTAATTAAATAAAAAGAGCCGTACGGGTTATACGGGTTAATAAGCTTTAAGAGTAAAGAATACGTACGACGTAATTTAATTAAATAGAAAAAGCCGTACGGACTAGTAAGCTTTAAGGGCAGGGAATACGTACGATATAATTTAATTAAATAAAAAGAGCCGTACGGGCCAGTAAGTTTTATAAGTAAAGAATACGTACGACGTAATTTAATTAAATAGAAAGAGCTATACGGATTAGTAAGCTTTAAAGGTAAAGAATACGTATAATATAATTTAATTAAATAAAAAGAGCCGTACGGGTTAGTAAACTTAATTAAATAAAAAAAAGAGCCGTACGGGTTAATAAACTTAATATTTAATAAATAAAGAATACGTAATTTAATTAAAAGAAGAAGCGGAAAATAAAGATATATTAAATATATAAAGTATATAGTATAGCTCTTTTATTACGTACGATATTATATCGAATTAAATAGTTAAATACAGTAATATATATTTTTATTATTATAGATACTTTAATTCGAGTACGAAAAGTGTTATTTCTTTTTTTTTTTTTTTTTCTTTTTTTACTCGATAAACGGAGAGTACGTACGACGGAATTTAATTAAATAAAAAGAGTTATACGGACTAGTAAGCTTAATAAGTAAAGAATACGTACAACGTTATTTAATTAAATAAAATAAAAAGAGTTATACGGATAGTTATACGGGTTAATATATTTAATAAGTAAAAAATACGTACGATATAATTAATTATATAGAAAGAGCCGTACGGATTATTAAACTTAATAAGTAAGGAATACGTACGATATAATTAATTAAATAAAAAGACTTATACGGGTAACTATACGGGTTAATAAGCTTAAAGGGCAGTAAATACGTATAACGTAATTAATTAAATAAAAAGAGCCGTACGGACTATTAAGTTTAATAGGTAAGGAATACGTATAATATAATTAATTAAATAAAAAGACTTATACGGGTAGTTATACGGATTAATAAGCTTAAAGGGTAATAAATACGTACGATATAATTAATTAAATAGAAGTACGACGTTATTTAATTAAATAAAATAAAAAGAGTTGTACGGGTTAGTAAAGTTAATAGGTAGGGAATACGTACGACGTAATTAATTAAATAAAAAGAGTTATACGGGTAACTATACGGATTAATAAGCTTAAAGGGTAGTAAATACGTACGACGTAATTAATTAAATAAAAGTGTAACGTTATTTAATTAAACGAAAAGAGCCGTACGGGTTAATAAAGTTAACGGATAAGGAATATATTTAATTAAATAAAAAGAGCCGTATAAGCTAGTAAAGTTAATAAGTAAGGAATACGTACGACGTTATTTAATTAAATAGAAAGAGCCGTACGAATTAATAAAGTTAATAGATAGGGAATACGTACGACGTTATTTAATTAAATAGAAAGAGCCGTACGGGTTAATAAAGTTAATAAGTAAGGAATACGTATAACGTTATTTAATTAAATAAAAGTACGATATTATTTAATTAAATAAAAAGAGTTATACGGGTTAATAAACTTAAAGAGTAAAGAAGAATAATAAATATAAAAAACTAAAAATAAACGGAGCGCTTTTAATCGTACGGGAGATAATACGTTATTAAAACGATAATAGTAATTAATTTAAATAAAGGCCCGTATAACGAGGAAATTTAATAAAAGTTAAACTTATAATAAGGCTCTCTTTAATTGGAAAATTTAATTTACTAATATATAACTTTTACTTTTTTAAAGTTAAAGAAAAATAATATCGTCCCTTTCCTTAAATTTAAAGAAAAATAAAATTATTCCCCCCTTTACTTTCCTTTTCTCTTTTATATTTTATTAACTTTATTATTATCTCGCGGCGGTATACGTACGATAATAATAATAATAATAACTATACTTCGACGACGCCGATATAATAATATATAATTCCCTCTCTCTTACTTCGAGTCGGCTTTTTATTATTATTATTTTACGGCGGTATACGTACGATAATAATAATAAAAAAATAATAATAATAATTATACTTCGACGACGCCGATACGATAGTGTACGATTCTCCCTTTATTACTTTAAAACGGTTTTTTATAATCTTTATACGATTTCGTTTATTTTTTTTTTTTACTTTATTTTCCGTATATAATAATATATAATTCCCTTTTTTTTACGTTAAAACGACTTTTTATAATCCTCGTATAATCTCGTTTATTTTTTTTATCGTTTTATTTTCCGTATATAATTATTACGATATCGCGTCTCTTATAATTATTACCGTACGAGAACGATAACTTTTTTATCGTTTTTATCCCTTTTATTAATAATAACGACGATAACGATATAACCTATAAGGCCGCCGCCCGAGTAACGGCCGAGCGCTTTACTTTTATAATATTCTCTTTTTTCCTTTTCTTTATTAAAAAATAAAATATTTATAATTAACTTATATCTTCTTAAAAATAACCGTATAATAAGCTTTTTATTCCGTTTATAATATACGGATTAAATAACGGCCCTTTACTTCCGTTTATAATTATACGAGTTTAATATTAAAGCGTTTTATTATTATTTATTTATAATATAACTTAACGTTATACTTTAACTTTAAACGGCGGCGACGTAGTTATCGTTTAAAGTATTATACGAGTTAAATAACTTTTTTCGTATTAATAATTATACGTAAATATAATTTTTATTATAAAAGTTAATATTTATATTTAAAAAGAAACGTATTATTAATACGTTAAGAAAATAAAGCGGGGCGGGGGCCTTCTTTATTTCTTTTTTATTTACGTATAATTATTAAGTTTTTTTAACGGCGTTTATATAAATTATAAGTAACTTAACGTTAACGCGGCGTATTTTCTCGTACGTAATATCTCGGTAACGTTAAACGGCGGGCGGCCCGGCTCGGCCGTCTAGCCGCTCGACTTAACCTCGTATAATAATAACGAGAACGTCGAGTACGTTAACGAGAGTAATAATAATAATAATAATAATATTACTTCCGTACGTCCGCCTTTAATTAAATATAACGCGCCTTTATATAATATTTATTTTACTATATATTAATTCCGTTTTATAATAGTTTTATTACCGATATTATAATTAATCGTTAATTTAATTAATAAATAGTTAATTATATTATATACGACGGCTTAACGTTTAAAAAGTACTCTTTACTCGTTTAATTAAAAGAGCCGTACCTCCGTAAAGGGAACGCGTATTATAATTAATAATCTTTATTAATATATAAAAAATAAACGGTAAAAGTATAATATTTAAATATACGAAATATAAGTTTTTTTTTTTTTTTTTTTTTTATTAATTAAAAGTATAAATAACCGAAACGCGAAAAGAAAAAAAATCGTACAATAACTTTATTTATTTTTACTTATTTATTTTTTTTCGTATAAATAAATATAATAATTAATTATATATTATTTTTATATTATAATATATATTATAAATTCTTTCGTAAAAATAAAGAAAAAAAAAATATATATATAAAAAGAAAAAAAAAAGAGTTATATATAAAGAAATAAAAAAGGAAAAAAAAATAATAAAAGTTATTTATAAAATACGAAAAAAAAATTATTATACGAAAAGAAAAAAAAAAAATAATAATAATAAAAAGATTTTTTTAAATATAACGTACGAGTTATTTATAAACCGAAAAAAAAATATAATAATAAAAAGTTTATTTTTAAATATAACGTACGAGTTATTTATAAATAAGAAAAAAAAAAATAAAAAATAATAATAAAAAAAGTATCTTTAAATATAACGTACGAGTTATTTATAAATAAGGAAAAAAAGAATAATAATAATAAAAATATTTTTCTTAAATATAACGTACGAGTTATTTATAAATAAAGAAAAAAAAAATAATAATAATAAAAAGATTTTTCTTAAATATAACGTACGAGTTATTTATAAATAAGGAAAAAAAGAATAATAATAATAAAAAGATTTTTCTTAAATATAACGTATAAGTTATTTATAAATAAAGAAAAAAAGAATAATAATAATAAAAAGATTTTTATTAAATACGATATACGAGTTATTTATAAATAAGAAAAAAAGAATAAGAAATAATAATAAAAAGAGTATCTTTAAATATAACGTACGAGTTATTTATAAATAAAAAAAAAAGAATAGTAATAAAAAGTTAATCTTTAAATATAACGTACGAGTTATTTATAAATAAAAAGAAAAAAAAATATAAATATATCTCTTTATATAATATTAAACGTAAAAATATATAAAATAAGCCTTCCGTTATATACGTTATTTTTTTTCTTCTTTCTTATTATACTAAAAAAAATAATTATAATTTACGAGAATATTATACTCGAACTTTAAAAAAGAAAAAAAGAAACTATATACGTTAATATAATAAACGACGGTAATTATAACGGCGATAACTAAGCGATTATTTTATATAACTTAAACGATAACTAAAATAATAATTAAAATTAACTCGTTATTCCGTATAACGAGAATTAAATACTTTTATAATAATTAATTATTTAAGGCCGGATCCGAAGTAACAATATAACGTTTTAAGTATTAACGATTAACGGTTTATAATTAAAGGATTAATATTATAATTTTATATAAAAAGACTTCGTTAACTAGCGCGGCCGTAACGTAATTATTCTTTAAAGTAAATCCCTCGACTAAATCCGTATATACTGTCCGAGTTATATTAACGCGCTTTTAATTATTAACCGCGGTTATTTATAATTCCTCCGGTTATATCGTATTTATATTTAACGGGCCGAGCGGAGTCCGTACGGTCTCCCGTTTCCTTTTACGGCTTATTACCGTTTAATAAGCTCGTTTTATAGTTATTACGTTAACTATAAGTTCTACGACTATTATATAAACTATAATATATATAATTAATTATACGACGGCTCCTCGTTAAATAACGTACTCTCCGCGCCCGGTACGGCCGGGAACTTAATTAATATTAACTCTAAGGACGGCGCGGTCGGGAATTTAATTAAATTCGAATAATAAATAAATTATATTAAACGTTATTAGTTAAGAAAGGCGGGAAAGGACGGTATTATACGTTATTAATTAAAAAAGGTAAAGGGAAAAGACTATCGAGAGATAAAATAAAAAAAAAAGTAAGATAAAATAAAATAAAACGTATTCTTTTTAAGAAAAAAAAGTTAAACCGTCCGTACGGACGATAAACGTAATAAGTTATATAAAAATAAATTTTAAAAATTAAAAGAATAGTTTATACGTTAAGTACGAGAAAAAAATAAATAAAGGGACCGTATAAAGAAGTAAAAAAAACTAATAAATATTATAAACCGGATTAAAATTTATTTATATAATAAAACCGACTTATTAAATTTAATTTAACTTATAATTTAAATCGGATAGCCTTATTTAATTTATTTAAATTAAATAAGGTATAAAATACGTAAAATATACCGTACGAAAATAAAAATAACGGGAAAATAAAAATAATATAAATACGATATTAATATTTTATTATCGTCGTCGTATAATAATTAAACGTTAAAAAATTAATATTTTATTATTTATTATCGACGGAGGAAAAGTAAGTATAAGATTTTAAATAAAAAGCGCGTTACGTTACTTATTAATATTATTATAACGCGGAAAGACTTAAACCGTAAAAAGATAAGAATTTAAAGAACGTATACCGTATAAAAAGACTACCGGTAATTATAAGAAGAAAGAAATTAAAGGAATAAAGGGAGAATATATAAAGCGTACGGGAATAAAGGATATATTTAATAATAATTAATATACGGAGCGTACTTAAACGGAAGATAAGCTGTACGTACGAGTAAGAGAGAAAAGAAAAAACGGAAAATAAAGATATATTAAATATATAAAGTATTTAATATAAGTCTTTTATTACGTATAATATTATATTAAACTAGATAATTAAATACGGTAACGTACTTTTTATTATTATAAATACTTTAATTCGAGTACGAAAAGTGTTATTTCTTTTTTTTTTCTTTTTTTTTTTTTTTACTTGATAAACGGAGAGTATATACGACGTAATTTAATTAAATAAAAAGAGTTATACGGGCTAGTAAACTTTATAAGTAAGGAATACGTACGATATAATTTAATTAAATAAAAAGAGCTGTACGGGTTAATAAACTCTATAAGTAAAGAATATATATAATATAATTTAATTAAATAGAAAGAGCCGTACGGGCTAGTAAGCTTTATAAGTAAGGAATACGTACGACGTTATTTAATTAAATAGAAATATAATATTATTTAATTAAATAGAAAAAGCTGTACGGGCTAGTAAAGTTAATAAGTAGGGAATACGTACGACGTTATTTAATTAAATAGAAGTACGATATTATTTAATTAAATAAAAAGAGCCGTACGGATTAATAAAGTTAATAAGTAAGGAATACGTATAACGTTATTTAATTAAATAAAAGTACGATATTATTTAATTAAATAAAAAGAGCCGTACGGGCTAATAAAGTTAATAAATAAGAAATACGTACGATGTTATTTAATTAAATAAAAGTACGATATTATTTAATTAAATAAAAAGAGCCGTACGGGCTAGTAAAGTTAATAGGTAAGGAATACGTACGACGTTATTTAATTAAATAAAAGTATAATATTATTTAATTAAATAAAAAGAGCCGTACGGGTTAATAAAGTTAATAAGTAAGGAATACGTACGACGTTATTTAATTAAATAAAAGTACGATATTATTTAATTAAATAAAAAGAGCTATACGGGTTAATAAACTTAAAGGGTAAGGAAAAATAATAAATATAAAAAATTAAAAATAAACGGGGCGCTTTTAATCGTACGGAAAATAATACGTTATTAAAACGATAATAATAATTAATTTAAATAAAGGCCTATACGGTAAAGAAATTTAATAAAGGTTAAACTTATAATAAAGTTCCCTTTAATTAAAAAATTTAATTTATTAATATATAACTTTTACTTTTTTAAAGTTAAAAAAAAATAATATCGTCCCTTTCTTTAAACTTAAAGAAAAATAATATCGTCTCTCCCTTTACTTTCCCTTTTTTTTTTATATTTTATTAACTTTATTATTATTTCGCGGCGGTATACGTACGATAGTAATAATAATAATAACTATACTTCGACGACGCCGATACGATAGCGTACGATTCTCTCTCCTTTACTTCGAGTCGGTTTTTTATTATTACTATTTTACGGCGGTACGCGTACGATAATAATAATAAAAAAATAATAATAATAATTATACTTCGACGACGTTAATACGATAACGTACGATTCCTTCTTTATTATTTCGAGACGGCTTTTTATAATCTTTATACGATTTCGTTTATTTTTTTTTTCGTTTTATTTTCCGTATACGATAACGTACGATTCTTTTTCTTTTATATTAAAACGACTTTTTATAATTTTTATATAATTTCGTTTATTTTTTTTATTACTTTATTTCCCGTATATAATTATTATAATATTACGTCTTTTATAATTACTACCGTATAAGGACGACGACTTTTTTATTATCTTTATCCCTTTTATTAATAATAACGACGATAACGATATAACTTATAAAGCCGCCGTCCAAGTAACGGCCGAGTATTTTACTTTTATAATACTCTTTTTTTTCCTTTTCTTTATTAAAAAATAAAATATTTATAATTAACTTATATTTTCTCGAAAATAATTATACGATAAGCCTTTTATTCCGTTTATAATATATAAATTAAATAATAGTCCCTCGCTTCCGTTTATAATTATACGAGTTTAATATTAAAGCGTTTTATTATTATTTATTTATAATATAATTTAACGCCGCGCTTTAACTCTAAACGGCGGCGACGTAGTCGTCGTTTAAAATATTATACAAGTTAAATAACTTTTTTCGTATTAATAATTATACGTAAACGTAATTTTTATTATAAAAGTTAATATTTATATTTAAAAGGAAACGTATTATTAATACGTTAAAAAAGTAAAACGGAGCGGAGACCTTTTCCGCCTTTTTCTTATTTACGTATAATTATTAAGTTTTTTTAACGGCGCTTATACGAATTATAAGTAATCCGACGCCGGCGTAATATATTCTTTCGTACGTAATATCTTAGTAACGTTAAGTAACGGACGGCCCGGCTCGGCCGTTTAATTACTTAACTTAACCTTATACGATAATAACGAGGACGTCGAGTACGTTAACGAGAGTAATAATAATAATAATAATAATATTATCTCCGTACGTCCGTTTTTGATTAAATATAATATACTCTCGTACGATATTTATTTTATTATACGTTAATTCCGCTTTACGGCGGTTTTATTACTGATACCGTAATTAATTATTAATTTAATTAATAAACGGTTAATTATATTACGTATAACGGTCCGGCGTTTAAGGGGTACTCTTTATCCGTTTAATTAAAAAGGCTATACCTTTATAAAGGGGACGCGTATTATAATTAATAATCTTTATTAATATATAAAGAATAAACGGTAAAAGTATAATATTTAAACGTATAAAATATAAGTTTTTTTTTTTTTTTTTTTTTTATTAATTAAAAGTATAAGTAACCGGGACGCGAGAAAGAAAGAGATCGTACGATAACTTTATTTATTTTTATTTATTTATTTTTTTTCGTACGAATAAATATAATAATTAACCGTATATTATTTTTATATTATAATATATATTATAAATTTTTTCGTAAAAATAAAAAAAAAAAAAGTATATATATAAAAAAAAAAAAAAAGTTATATATAAAGAAATAAAAAAAGAAAAAAAAATAATAAAAGTTATTTATAAAGTACGAAAAAAAAACTACCGTATAAAAAAAAAAAAAAAGAATAATAATAATAAAAAGATTTTTTTAAATATAATATATAAGTTATTTATAAACTAAAAAAAAAGTATAATAATAAAAAGTTTATCTTTAAATATAACGTACGAGTTATTTATAAATAAAAAAAAAAAAAATAAAGAATAATAATAAAAAGAGTATTTTTAAATATAATATACGAGTTATTTATAAATAAAAAAAAAAAAATTAATAATAATAAAAAGATTTTTTTTAAATATAACGTACGAGTTATTTATAAATAAGGAAAAAAAGAATAATAATAATAAAAATATTTTTTTTAAATATAACGTATAAGTTATTTATAAATAAAAAAAAAAGAATAATAATAATAAAAAGATTTTTTTTAAATATAACGTACGAGTTATTTATAAATAAAAAAAAAAAAATAATAATAATAAAAAGATTTTTTTTAAATATAACGTACGAGTTATTTATAAATAAAAAAAAAAGAATAAAGAATAATAATAAAAAAAGTATCTTTAAATATAACGTACGAGTTATTTATAAATAGGGAAAAAAAGAATAGTAATAATAAAAAGATTTTTATTAAATATAACGTATAAGTTATTTATAAATAAAAAAAAAAAAATAAAGAATAATAATAAAAAGAGTATTTTTAAATATAACGTATAAGTTATTTATAAATAAAAAAAAAAGAATAATAATAAAAAGTTAATTTTTAAATATAACGTACGAGTTATTTATAAATAAAAAAAAAAAAAAATATAAATATATCTCTTTATATAATATTAAACGTAAAAATATATAAAATAAACCTTTCGTTATATACGTTATCTTTTTTCTTTTTTTTTATTATAATAAAAAAAATAATTATAATTTATAAGAGTACCGTATCCGAACTTTAAAAAGGAAAAAAGGAAATTACGTACGTTAATATAATAAATAACGGTAATTACGACGGCAACGACTAAGCGATTATTCCGTATAACTTAAACGATAATTAAAATAATAATTAAAATTAACTCGTTATTTCGTACGACGAGAATTAAATACCTTTATAATAATTAATTATTTAAAGCCAGATTCGAAATAACGATACGGCGTTTTAAGTATTAACGATTAACGGTTTATAACTAAAGGATTAATATTATAATTCCGTATAAAAAGACCTCGTTAATCGGCGCGGCCGTAACGTAATTATTTTCCGAAGTAAAATTACTCTCGATTAAATCCGTACGTACCGTCCGAGTTATATTAACGCGTTTTTAATTATTAATTACGGTTACTTATAATTCTTCCGGCCGTATCGTATTTATATTTAACGGGCCGAGCGGAGTCCGTATAGCCTTCCGTTTCCCTTTACGGCTTGTTACCGCTTAGTAAGCTCGTTTTATAATTATTACGTTAATTATAAGTTCTACGACCGTTATATAAATTATAATATACGTAATTAATTATACGACGGCTTCTCGTTAAATAACGTACTCTCCGCGCCCGGTACGGCCGGGAACTTAATTAATATTAACTCTAAGGACGGCGCGGCCGGGAATTTAATTAAGTTTAAGTAATAAATAAATTATATTAAACGTCGCCGGTCGGGAAAGGCGAGAAAGGACGGTATTGTACGTTATTAATTAAGAAAGGTAAAGGGAAAAGATTATTAAGAAATAAAATAAAAAAGAAAGAGAGATAAAATAAAATAAAACGCGTTCTTTTTAAAAAAAAAAAGTTAAACCGTTTATATAAACGATAAACGTAATAAGTTATATAAAAATAAATTTTAAAAATTAAAAAGATAATTTATACGTTAAGTACGAGAAAAAAATAAATAAAAGGGCCGTATAAAGAAGTAAAAAAAACTCGTTAAGAGCTTTATATAGTAAATAAGAGAAATAAATTAAATAAAGGCTCCGTACGATAGTTAAGTGAAATAAATTAAATAAGGACTTTAATAAAAAAAAGTAAAAATAAATTAAATAAAAGCTTTATATAACCGATAAGAGAAATAAATTAAATAAAGGCTCTGTATAATAATTAAATAAAATAAACTAAATAAGGATATTAATAAAAAAAAGTAAAAATAAATTAAATAAGGGCTCTGTACGATAATTAAAAGAAATAAATTAAATAAGGACCCTAGTAAAAAAAAGTAAAAATAAATTAAATAAAAGCTTTATATAACCGATAAGTAAATTAAATAAGGACCTTAATAAAAAAAAGTAAAAATAAATTAAATAAGGGCCTTATATAATAATTAAAAGAAATAAATTAAATAAGGACCTTAATAAAAAAAAGTAAAAATAAATTAAATAAGGGCTCCGTACGATAATTAAGTAAAATAAATTAAATAAGGATATTAATAAGAAAAAGTAAAAGTAAATTAAATAATAACTTTATATAATACGTACGAGAAATAAACCGGATAAGGACTTATTATAAAATAAATAAAAAGAGAGTCGATTATAAAAGTAAATTATTTTAAGAAAAAATAAAGTAAAATTATATTAACCTTTTTTTAATAAGAAATTATAAAGTATATAAGTTACGCGCGCTATACGGAAACGATAATAAATAAAGTAACCGAGTATATTACGCCCTCTTTATACGATAAACGTATTTCTTTTTTATCCGACCTTTTACGTCGTTATTTATTCTTAGTATTATTAAGTATTAATCCGTAACTAGTTTATATATTACGTCCGTATTTAATATAAAGTTAATAAACTTAACTTAATTAACGAGCGAGCCGTATAAAATTAAATTAAGTTTATATTTAACTTTCTTTTTAATTAAAACGCCGCCCGTCCGTTTTTCCGAGATAGCTTTACGAGCCCGCCTCCGGTTATTCTTTTCCTTTTAAGTCCGTACAACGACGGTAAGTTATACGAGATATATAACTTCTTTTTTTAAATAAACGACGGTATTTAAAAATACTTCCGTATAAAGTACGCGTAAATTAATTTATAACGGCGCGGCCGGTTAATTAAGGGTGTTACTATTATACGAGACGTATTATAAGTCGATTACGTTTAATATTAACGGCTTTTCGTATTTAACTTAGTTAATACGTATTTTTTTATCGTCGATATTAACTCGTTTCTCGCTTTAACTTAAACCCTTATTTTTCGCTTTAAATACGCGCTCTTTGATATTATTAAAGAACGCGTACGAAGTATATATAACTCGTTAATTAACGTTACGGTTATTATTTACTCCGTCGTTTATAACGACTAAAATTAATTTAATACGTAAGTAATCCGTACGGAATAAGCGCGGTACTTAAAGGGAAAGGACGCTACGTAGTTATATATTATTATTTATTTAAAGGACGGGATATTAAAGCTAGTAACTTTATAAGGAATACTCGATATTATTGTACGAGAGGCCGATACTTTAACGTATTATTTCGATAATATTAACGTTTTATTTAAGTTAACGCGGCGGGAGATTAACGTAAGTAAATTAAAGACGCTTTTTTTAAGTATCCGTACCGAGAGTATTATTAACGATTATACGATAATATAAAAAGAGATTTTAACGGTTATTATACGGAAAGAGATTACGGACGGCGATTAACGGTACGGCCGCTCCCTTAATTACGTTTTAAAAAAAGCGTACGATAACGTTATAAATATATTACGGACCGGGCTTATATAACCGTATATATAAAACGACCTTTATAAGGTCGTCGCTTAATATCTCGCTTTAATAAGTATAACGTACGAGAATAACCCCTTTAACTCGTGTTTATTAGTTACGATAACCGTTTTTATTATACGGTCCGACGGAAGCTTTACGTTACCCGGTTAATATACGAAAAAGATTTTAACCGTATTAACGGTAATACGTTTCTTTATTCTTTAAGCCGTTCGGTATAAATATAGTCGCCGGCTCGACGACGGTAACTTAAACCCGTTAAATATATTCCGACTCGTACGGGTTATAATCGTTAATTATATAATATATAACGTATCGTTTAATTACCGCTTCCTTATTAATTAATTAATTAAGATTTTAAATTATAACCGGACGTAAATATAAAACTCGGCCGTTACCGGTATTATACGACGTTTCTCTTTATTTTTATTTTTATTTTTTTTTATTTTACTTTTTTTATCCGTACGAGTTAATTATCGAGTATATAAATTACGTAAGACGGCGAGATTATTTAACTCGATACCGTTTTATTTTTTATATTTATTCTCCGTATTAACTTATATAATATAGTAACGTTACTTAAGAATTAACTCGCCGACTTATTATTTTAGGACGGGCCGTACGATAAGCGGCCTCCGTTTAAGATTTTTAAACTCCGTAACGACCGTAGTATCGACGTGTCCGGCGTTTCGTTCCTCTCTTACCCGGGTAACGACTAGCTTAAACCGACGTACGAGATATTAATAAACTATTTATTTACGTCCGAGCCGCGCCGTCTCGCTTAGTATACGGATCCCGGAGCGACTTATTTAACCGACGAGGAATAGCTTTTCCGGATAACCGCCGTCGACGCGTACGGCGAGTAAGTTAAAACCTTTCTTCGGCTTTTATTAGTCGTAACTGTTATAAAGGCACTTCCTAAGGGAGAGTATCTCTATTAAGTAATTAAGCTAGGGGAGGTTAATATTTTTATAGTAGAGAACGGTGAGGATATAACGGTTAAATAATAATTAATACGGATAATAGGGGGTGTATAGGTGAAGTGATTATATATAATAAGGGTATAGGAATATAGGTTAGATAAGTTTATATTTTAAATAATCGGTAACGACTAAGTTTTTTATTTAACTAGAGAGGAGGAAGCCTTAGTCTTATATATTTAATGAGGTTTATTCGTGTTTTATTCCCTTATTTCATTTTACGTATAAAATAGACTTTAATGTTATTCCTATTTTATCTCTTTATTTTATTCCTTATATAAAATAACTTTCTTATATTTTAATTAGTTCGTTCGTATAGTTGCTCTTTGTCCTGTGTTTTAAAAGCCTAGCCGCTTTTAGCTACACTTACACCGCCCGTCTAGCGTAAGTCGCGTTATTATTCCGCCGTTCCCGTTGAGGGGTCTTAGGCGTTTATCCTAGCCTGTTAGTGAGGTCCGTAGGGGCTATGTTCGTAATATAACCTCCCTTCTTTCTAGATTTCGTCCCGAAATCTTATAAGTAATACGTCGCCCTTTCCTTTTTCCCCTTTTCTCTCGGTAAGGACTCTTCCTTTTATTTTCTAGTATGTCTGGTCGCGTCGAAAAACGCCGTCTTATTAATAGCACCTCTTATCGTCGTAGTGTCGTTCGTACCCTCGAATCTTTTAGTTTTAACGCTATACCGTGTTCTCGTTGTACTCGTCTTGGGAGAGACTATATCTGGTTAGATAGGTCCACTCGTAAAATTCGTCGTTACTAGGCTTGCGTCCGGGTAGACGTAAAGTGTAATAGTCGTAGTATCGCGATAGGCCCCGGTGAGTGTTCCGTTATTAGCCTTGTTTTCCTTCCTTTTTTAATTTCTTTTTCTTTTTAACCGAGCGTTAGGTATTTAAATCCCAATAGCTTTCTAAGGCTAAAGAGAGTACCGAGCTCGCCCTCGAGGAGGCGTACCGCTAAGCGGCCGAGGCCGCCGCCCGGGTGCGTCGGATTTACTAGTAGTAGAAACTTTACGAGAAGAAGCGTTAGCAGCTCCTCGACGAGGCTTATATTACTATCGATACCGAGGATAAGGCTCGGTGGGTTAAGGAGGAGCGCGTAACTCTTCGCTCTGCCTAAGAAGCTTAGGCGGCCGTAGATACTACCGCTGCTTCTTTTAACTAGAGTACCGTTATAGTTAATTTAGAGCCTAGCCCCTCCGTATTTAGTATTCTTCTAGTAACGAGGGGGAGTCCTTGAGGTGTGTTATAGGTTCCTACGTACTGTGTTTCTTTTTATAGCCTTATTACTTAATAAAGTAATAAACTTTATTCTTATCGTTTTTATATCGTAGGATCTTTTCGGTAGTGTATATATTATCTTCTCTTAGTTAACTCCGCTAGTACTTGTTGATTACTTCTTTTACGTTTTCGAGGTTCTTCGTTAGTTCCTAGGTGTCTTCCTCGGGGTTATAGTCTTCCCACTTAACGAGGTAGTCGAATTCCGCCGTGCCCTTCCGATACTTGAAGATTCGCTCGACGATATATTCGGGTTCGCTTAGGACTTACTCGTTAGATAGTTCTACGTCGGCTAGTACTCTCTCGAGTTTAAAGATATAAAACCTCGGATATACTCGTAATTTTTTTAGCAGCTGTAACTCGTAGACTGTGTTCGAGATTTTTTTGATAACTAAGAATAGTCCTAGCTTCTTAAAGTCGAGTTTATCGCTTAGTCGCTTTATTTTAAAGTTTTTACGGTCGAGATAGACTTTATCTCCCTTCTTAAGGATTGGTCCTTTAATCTTATTCTTATTTATTTATTTTTCCGTTTAATTTTAACGCTTTTAGAGCTCCGCTTGGACTACTTCTAGGTTTTTATATAAGTCTCTTATTATTCGGTTGGCTTCTGAGTTATTACTTTCTTCGAGGTAGTAGTTTATCCTTAGTTAGAACCTATAGTTTACTTCGAATAGTGTTTATTTTATTACGTTATGTTTCGCGCTATTGTACGCTAGTTACGTTAGTAGTAGCTATTTAACTTAGTTATTTTATTCTTAGTTAACGTAAGCCTTGAGGTACTATTCGAGGGTCTAGTTTATACGCTCCGTCTGTCCGTTAATTTATGGGTGGAATATTATACTTAGCTTTCTTTTAACGTTAAGCTGCTTAGTGACCTCTGCTTAAAAGCTACTCGTAAATGTAACTCCTCGGTCGTTAACGATGTTATCCGGTAACCCGTAGTTACTGATAATATTTCGTATAAATACGTAAGTAAGTTTTAATAACGTATAGGATTCCTTGAATAGTAAGAAATATACGTACTTAGTTAGTCGATCGACGATAACTAGTATACTATCGTAATTCGTTTTAGTGATTTTCTCTATTAAGATTAGGAGTTTAATAATAAAGTCCTACGATATTAATTACTAAGGTCGCTTTAGTATAGGGAGCTATTACAATAACTTATATAGTTTATATTTTAACGTCTTAGTTTTATTATAGGTGTCGTAATCGTTAATAACTTTCTTAATGTCTTCGTTCTATCCTTTAATATCGTAGACCTCCCTTAATCTCTTTGTAGTCTTTTGGATTCCGAAATGTCCGCCGGTAGGGTTCTAGTGGATCTCTTTAATAATTTCCCTTTATCCTACTTTAGTTATTGCTTTTAAGGTTATGGATCCGTTATATCCCTTTTTAAAAATCGACTATTCTTCCGTCGATATTAATCCTTTATAGTTACTGCGTTTACTTAGGGCGTCGGCCTTTTTATTTTTAGATCCCTTCTTATATACTATCCGGATATCGAATTCGGATAGGTATTATACCTATTTAACTTGTCTTCCGTTTAACCTTTAGTTATTAACGAAGTAAGTGAGGTTTTTATAGTTTAAGTATACCGTTATAAAGTGGCGTGCCCTCTTAAGGTATACTTTTTATTCCTTTAGTCCCTCGATAATAGCTATAAGCTCTTTATTGTAGACTGGGTATCGTTTTACTAGGCCGGCGAACTTGTTAGTGTTAGTGTTATATTATATTATGTTATGTTAGTGTTAGTGTTAGTGTTAGTGTTAGTGTTAGTGTTAGTGTTAGTGTTAGTGTTAGTGTTAGTGTTAGTGTTAGTGTTAGTGTTAGTGTTAGTGTTAGT